>JAKVIS010005205.1:0-12431 GCA_033119425.1 Bufotes viridis | reverse complement strand
TGCACATGTCACAATGGGCCATCATCATCAGGGATAAGGGATAGAACACTGTGCGTGTCACAATGGGCCATCATCATCCATGGATAATGGATAGAACACTGCACATGTCACGATGGGCCATCATCATCGGAGGATAAGGGATAGAACATGGTGCATGTCACACTGGGCCATCATCATCCAAGGATAATGGATAGAACACTGCGCATGTCACAATGGGCCATCATCATCCAGGGATAATGGATAGAACACTGTGCATGTCACAATGGGCCAGCATCATCCAGGGATAATGAATAGAACACTGCACATGTCACAATGGGCCATCATCATCCAGGGATAATGGATAGAACATGGCGCATGTCACAATGTGCCATCATCATCCAGGGATAAGGGATAGAACACTGTGCGTGTCACAATGGGCCATCATCATCCATGGATAATGGATAGAACACTGCACATGTCACAATGGGCCATCATCATCCAGGGATAATAGATTGAACATGGTGCATGTCACAATGGGCCATCATCATCCATGGATAATGGATAGAACACTGCACATGTCACAATGGGCCATCATCATCCAGGGATAATGGATAGAACACTGCACATGTCACAATGGGCCATCATCATCCAGGGATAATGGAGAGAACATGGTGCATGTCACAATGGGCCATCATCATCCAGGGATAATGGATAGAACACTGCGCATGTCACAATGGGCCATCATCACCCAGGGATAAGGGATAGAACACTGTGCGTGTCACAATGGGCCATCATCATCCATGGATAATGGATAGAACACTGCACATGTTATAATGGGCCATCATCATCCAGGGATAATGGATAGAGCATGGTGCATGTCACAATGGGCCATCATCATCCATGGATAATGGATAGAACACAGCACATGTCACAATGGGCCATCATCATCCAGGGATAATGGATAGAACACTGCGCATGTCACAATGGGCCATCATCATCCAGGGATAATGGATAAAACACTGTGCGTGTCACAATGGACCATCAATATCCATGGATAATGGATAGAACACTGCACATGTCACAATGGGCCATCATCATCCAGGGATAATGGATAGAACACTGCACATGTCACAATGGGCCATCATCATCCAGGGATAATGGATAGAATGGGCCATCAACATCCAGGGATAATGGAGAGAACATGGTGCATGTCACAATTGGCCATCATCATCCAGGGATAAGGGATAGAACACTGTGCGTGTCACAATGGGCCATCATCATCCATGGATAATGGATAGAACACTGACACATGTCACAATGGGCCATCATCATCTAAGGATAAGGGATAGAACATGGTGCATGTCATACTGGGTCATCATCATCCAGGGATAATGGATAGAACACTGTGCGTGTCACAATGGGCCATCATCATCCAAGGATAATGGATAGAACACTGCGCATGTCACAATGGGCCATCATCATCCAGGGATAAGGGATAGAACACTGTGCGTGTCACAATGGGCCATCATCATCCATGGATAATGGATAGAACACTGCACATGTCACAATGGGCCATCATCATCCATGGATAATGGATAGAACACTGGTGCATGTCACAATGGGCCATCATCACCCAGGGATAAGGGATAGAACACTGTGCGTGTCACAATGGGCCATCATCATCCATGGATAATGGATAGAACACTGCACATGTCACAATGGGCCATCATCATCCAGGTATAATAGATTGAACATTGTGCATGTCACAATGGGCCATCATCATCCATGGATAATGGATAGAACACTGCACATGACACAATGGGCTATCATCATCCAGGGATAATGGATAGAACACAGCACATGTCACAATGGGCCATCATCATCCAGGGATAATGGATAGAATGGGCCATCAACATCCAGAGATAATGGAGAGAACATGGTGCATGTCACAATTGGCCATCATCATCCAGGGATAAGGGATAGAACACTGTGCGTGTCACAATGGGCTATCATCATCCATGGATAATGGATAGAGCATGGTGCATGTCACAATGGGCCATCATCATCCATGGATAATGGATAGAACACTGCACATGTCACAATGGGCCATCATCAACCAAGGATAATGGATAGAACATGGTGCATGTCACAATAGGCCATCATCATCCAGGGATAATGGATAAAACACTGTGCGTGTCACAATGGACCATCATCATCCATGGATATTGGATAGAACACTCACATGTCACAATGGGCCATCAACATCGAGGATAATGGATAGAACACTGCACATGTCACAATGGGCCATCATCATCCAGGGATAATGGATAGAATGGGCCATCAACATCCAGGGATAATGGAGAGAACATGGTGCATGTCACAATGGGCCATCATCATCCAAGGATAAGGGATAGAACATGGTGCATGTCACAATGGGCCATCATCATCCAGGGATAAGGGATAGAACACTGTGCGTGTCACAATGGACCATCATCATCCAGGGATAATGGATAGAACACTGCACATGTCACAATGGGCCATCATCATCCAGGATAATAGATTGAACATGGTGCATGTCACAATGGGCCATCATCATCCATGGATAATGGATAGAACACTGCACATGTCACAATGGGCCATCATCATCCAGGGATAATGGATAGAACACTGCACATGTCACAATGGGCCATCATCATCCAGGGATAAGGGATAGAACACTGTGCGTGTCACAATGGGCCATCATCATCCATGGATAATGGATAGAACACTGCACATGTCACAATGGGCCATCATCAACCAAGGATAATGGATAGAACATGGTGCATGTCACAATGGGCCATCATCATCCAGGGATACGGATAAAACACTGTGCGTGTCACAATGGACCATCATCATCCATGGATATTGGATAGAACACTGCGCATGTCACAATGGGCCATCAACATCGAGGATAATGGATAGAACACTGCACATGTCACAATGGGCCATCATCATCCAGGGATAATGGATAGAACATGGCGCATGTCACAATGTGCCATCATCATCAGGGATAAGGGATAGAACACTGTGCGTGTCACAATGGGCCATCATCATCCATGGATAATGGATAGAACACTGCACATGTCACAATGGGCCATCATCATCCAGGGATAATAGATTGAACATGGTGCATGTCACAATGGGCCATCATCATCCATGGATAATGGATAGAACACTGCACATGTCACAATGGGCCATCATCATCCAGGGATAATGGATAGAACACTGCACATGTCACAATGGGCCATCATCATCCAGGGATAATGGAGAGAACATGGTGCATGTCACAATGGGCCATCATTATCCAGGGATAATGGATAGAACACTGCGCATGTCACAATGAGCCATCATCACCCAGGGATAAGGGATAGAACACTGTGCGTGTCACAATGGGCCATCATCATCCAGGGATAATGGATAAAACACTGTGCGTGTCACAATGGACCATCAATATCCATGGATAATGGATAGAAAACTGCACATGTTATAATGGGCCATCATCATCCAGGGATAATGGATAGAGCATGGTGCATGTCACAATGGGCCATCATCATCCATGGATAATGGATAGAACACAGCACATGTCACAATGGGCCATCATCATCCAAGGATAATGGATAGAACACTGCGCATGTCACAATGGGCCATCATCATCCAGGGATAATGGATAAAACACTGTGCGTGTCACAATGGACCATCAATATCCATGGATAATGGATAGAAAACTGCACATGTCACAATGGGCCATCATCATCCAGGGATAATGGATAGAACACTGCACATGTCACAATGGGCCATCATCATCCAGGGATATTGGATAGAATGGGCCATCAACATCCAGAGATAATGGAGAGAACATGGTGCATGTCACAGTTGGCCATCATCATCCAGGGATAAGGGATAGAACACTGTGCGTGTCACAATGGGCCATCATCATCCATGGATAATGGATAGAACACTGCATGTCACAATGGGCCATCATCATCTAAGGATAAGGGATAGAACATGGTGCATGTCATACTGGGTCATTATCATCCAGGGATAATGGATAGAACACTGTGCGTGTCACAATGGGCCATCATCATCCAAGGATAATGGATAGAACACTGCGCATGTCACAATGGGCCATCATCATCCAGGGATAAGGGATAGAACACTGTGCGTGTCACAATGGGCCATCATCATCCATGGATAATGGATAGAACACTGCACATGTCACAATGGGCCATCATCATCCATGGATAATGGATAGAACATGGTGCATGTCACAATGGGCCATCATCATCCAGGGATAAGGGATAGAACACTGTGCGTGTCACAATGGGCCATCATCATCCATGGATAATGGATAGAACACTGCATATGTCACAATGAGCCATCATCATCCAGGGATAATAGATTGAACATGGTGCATGTCACAATGGGCCATCATCATCCATGGATAATGGATAGAACACTGCACATGTCACAATGGGCCATCATCATCCACGGATAATGGATAGAACACTGCACATGTCACAATGGGCCATCATCATCCAGTGATAATGGAGAGAACATGGTGCATGTCACAATGGGCCATCATCATCCAGGGATAATGGATAGAACATGGTGCATGTCACAATGGGCCATCATCATCCATGGATAATGGATAGAACACTGCACATGTCACAATGGGCCATCATCATCCAGGGATAATGGATAGAACACTGCACATGTCACAATGGGCCATCATCATCCAGGGATAAGTGATAGAACATTGTGTGTGTCACAATGGGCCATCATCATCCATGGATAATGTATAGAACACTGCACATGTTACAATGGGCCATCATCATCCAGGGATAATGGATAGAACATGGTGCATGTCACAATGGGCCATCATCATCCATGGATAATGGATAGAACACTGCACATGTCACAATGGGCCATCATCATTCAGGGATAATGGATAGAACACTGCACATGTCACAATTGGCCATCATCATCCAGGGATAATGGATAAAACACTGTGCGTGTCACAATGGGCCATCATCATCCATGGATAATGGATAGAACACTGCACATGTCACAATGGGCCATCATCATCCAGGGATAATGGATAGAACATGGTGCATGTCACAATGATCCAGCATCATCTAGTGATAATGAATAGAACATGGTTCTATGTCACAATGGGCCATCATCATCCAGTAATAATGTATAGAACACGGTGCATGTCATACTGGGTCATCATCATCCAGGGATAATGGATAGAACACTGTGCATGTCACATTGGGCCATCATCATCCAGTGATAATGGATAGAACATGGTGCATGTCATACTGGGCCATCATCATCCAGTGATAATGCATAGAACACTGTGCATGTCATATTGGGCCATCATCATCCAGTGATAATGGATAGAACATGGTGCATGTCATACTGGGCCATCATCATCCAGTGATAATGGATTGAACATGTTGCATGTCACATTGGGCCATCATCATCCAGTGATAATGGATAGAACATGGTGCATGTCATACTGGGCCATCATCATCCAGTGATAATGGATAGAACACTGCACATGTCACAATGGGCCATCATCATCCAGGGATAATGGATAGAATGGGCCATCAACATCCAGGGATAATGGAGAGAACATGTTGCATGTCACAATGGCCGATCATCATCCATGGATAATGGATAGAACATGGTGCATGTCATACTGGGTCATCATCATCCAGGGATAAGTGATAGAACATGGAGCATGTCATACTGGGTCGTCATCATCCAGGGATAATGGATAGAACATGGTGCATGTCACAATGGGCCATCATCATCCAGGGATAATGGATAGAACATGGTGCATCTAAAAATGGGCCATCATCATCCAGGGATAAGGGATAGAACACTGTGCGTGTCACAATGGGCCATCACCATCCATGGATAATGGATAGAACACTGCACATGTCACAATGGGCCATCATCATCCAGGGACACTGGATAGAACACTGCACATGTCACAATGGGCCATCATCATCCAGGGATAATGGATAGAATGGGCCATCAACATCCAGGGATAATGGAGAGAACATGTTGCATGTCACAATGGCCGATCATCATCCATGGATAATGGATAGAACATGGTGCATGTCACCATGGGCCATCATCATCCAGAGATAATGGATAGAACATGGTGCATGTCACAATTGGCCATCATCATCCAGGGATAAGGGATTGAACACTGTGCGTGTCACAATGGGCCATCATCATCCATGGATAATGGATAGAACACTGCACATGTCACAATGGGCCATCATCATCCAAGGATAATGGATAGAACACTGCACATGTCACAATGGGCCATCATCATCCAGGGATAATAGATTGAACATGGTGCATGTCACAATGGGCCATCATCATCCATGGATAATGGATAGAACACTACACATGTCACAATGGGCCATCATCATCCAGGGATAATGGATAGAACACTATGCATGTCACAATGGGCCATCATCACCCAGGGATAAGGGATAGAACACTGCACATGTCACAATGGGCCATCATCATCCATGGATAATGAATAGAACACTGCACATGTCACAATGGGCCATCATCATCCAGGTATAATAGATTGAACATTGTGCATGTCACAATGGGCCATCATCATCCATGGATAATGGATAGAACACTGCACATGACACAATGGGCTATCATCATCCAGGGATAATGGGTAGATCACTGCACATGTCACAATGGGCCATCATCATCCAGGGATAATGGAGAGAACATGGTGCATGTCACAATGGGCCATCATCATCCAGGGATAATGGATAGAACACTGCTCATGTCACAATGGGCCATCATCACCCAGGGATAAGGGATAGAACACTGCACATGTAACAATGGGCCATCGTCATCCAGGGATAATGGATAGAGCATGGTGCATGTCACAATGGGCCATCATCATCCATGGATAATGGATAGAACACTGCACATGTCACAATGGGCCATCATCAACCAAGGATAATGGATAGAACATGGTGCATGTCACAATGGACTATCATCATCCATGGATATTGGATAGAACACTCACATGTCACAATGGGCCATCAACATCGAGGGATAATGGATAGAACACTGCACATGTCACAATGGGCCATCATCATCCAGGGATAATGGATAGAATGGGCCATCATCACCCAGGGATAAGGGATAGAACACTGTGCGTGTCACAATGGGCTATCATCATCCATGGATAATGGATAGAACACTGCACATGTAACAATGGGCCATCGTCATCCAGGGATAATGGATAGAGCATGGTGCATGTCACAATGGGCCATCATCATCCAGGGATAAAGGATAGAACACTGCACATGTCACAATGGGCCATCATCATCCAGGGATAATGGATAAAACACTGTGCGTGTCACAATGGACCATCATCATCCATGGATATTGGATAGAACACTCACATGTCACAATGGGCCATCAACATCGAGGGATAATCGATAGAACACTGCACATGTCACAATGGGCCATCATCATCCAGGGATAATGGATAGAATGGGCCATCAACATCCAGGGATAATGGAGAGAACATGGTGCATGTCACAATGGGCCATCATCATCCAGGGATAATGGATAGAACAGGTGCATGTCACAATTGGCCATCATCATCCAGGGATAAGGGATAGAACACTGCGCATGTCACAATGGGCCATCATCATCCAGGGATAATGGATAGAATGGGCCATCAACATCCAGGGATATTGGAGAGAACATGGTGCATGTCACAATGGGCCATCATCATCCAGGGATAATGGATAGAACAAGGTGCATGTCACAATTGGGTATCATCAACCAGGGATAAGGGATAGAACACTGCACATGTAACAATGGGCCATCGTCATCCAGGGATAATGGATAGAGCATGGTGCATGTCACAATGGGCCATCATCATCCAGGGATAAAGGATAGAACACTGCACATGTCACAATGGGCCATCATCATCCAGGGATAATGGATAAAACACTGTGCGTGTCACAATGGACCATCATCATCCATGGATATTGGATAGAACACTCACATGTCACAATGGGCCATCAACATCGAGGGATAATGGATAGAACACTGCACATGTCACAATGGGCCATCATCATCCAGGGATAATGGATAGAATGGGCCATCAACATCCAGGGATAATGGAGAGAACATGGTGCATGTCACAATGGGTCATCATCATCCAGGGATAATGGATAGAACATGGTGCATGTCACAATGGGCCATCGCCATCCAGGGATAATGGATAGAACAAGGTGCATGTCACAATTGGCCATCATCATCCAGGGATAAGGGATAGAACACTGCGCATGTCACAATGGGCCATCAACATCCAGGGATAATGGAGATAACATGGTGCATGTCACAATGGGCCATCATCATCCAGGGATAAGGGATAGAACATGGTGCATGTCACAATAGGCCATCATCATCCAGGGATAAGGGATTGAACACTGTGCGTGTCACAATGGGCCATCGTCATCCAGGGATAATAGTTTGAACATGGTGCATGTCATAATGGGCCATCATCATCCATGGATAATGGATAGAACACTACACATGTCACAATGGGCCATCATCATCCAGGGATAATAGTTTGAACATGGTGCATGTCATAATGGGCCATCATCATCCATGGATAATGGATTGAACACTACACATGTCACAATGTGCCATCATCATCCAGTGATAATGGATAGAACACTGCACATGTAACAATGGGCCATCATCATCCAGGGATAATGGAGAGAACATGGTGCATGTCACCATGGGCCATCATCATCCAGGGATAATGGATAGAACACTGCGCATGTCACAATGGGCCATCATCACCCAGGGATAAGGGATAGAACACTGTGCGTTTCACAATGGGCCATCATCATCCATGGATAATGGATAGAACACTGCACATGTCACAATGGGCCATCATCATCCATGGATAATGGATAGAACACTGCACATGTCACAATGGGCTATCATCATCCAGGGATAATGGATAGAACACTGCACATGTCACAATGGGCCATCATCATCCAGGGATAATGGAGAGAACATGGTGCATGTCACAATGGGCCATCATCATCCAGGGATAATGGATAGATCACTGCGCATGTCACAATGGGCCATCATCACCCAGGGATAAGGGATAGAACACTGCACATGTTACAATGGGCCATCGTCATCCAGGGATAATGGATAGAGCATGGTGCATGTCACAATGGGCCATCATCATCCATGGATAATGGATAGAACACTGCACATGTCACAATGGGCCATCATCATCCAAGGATAATGGATAGAACACTGCGCATGTCACAATGGGCCATCATCATCCAGGGATAATGGATAAAACACTGTGCGTGTCACAATTGACCATCATCATCCATGGATAATGGATAGAACACTGCACATGTCACAATGGGCCATCATCATCCAGGATAATGGATAGAACACTGCACATGTCACAATGGGCCATCATCATCCAGGGATAATGGATAGAATGGGCCATCAACATCCAGGGATAATGGAGAGAACATGATGCATGTGACAATGGGCCATCATCATCCAGGGATAATGGATAGAACATGGTGCATGTCACAATGGGCCATCATCATCCAGAGATAATGGATAGAACATGGTGCATGTCACAATTGGCCATCATCATCCAGGGATAAGGGATAGAACACTGTGCGTGTCACAATGGGCCATCATCATCCATGGATAATGGATAGAACACTGCACATGTCACAATGGGCCATCATCATCCAAGGATAATGGATAGAACACTGCGCATGTCACAATGGGCCATCATCATCCAGGGATAAGGGATAGAACACTGTGCGTGTCACAATGGGCCATCATCATCCATGGATAATGGATAGAAAACTGCACATGTTACAATGGGCCATCATCATCCAGGGATAATGGATAGAACATGGTGCATGTCACAATGGGCCATCATCATCCATGGATAATGGATAGAACACTGCACATGTCACAATGGGCCATCATCATCCAGTGATAATGGATAAAACACTGTGCGTGTCACAATGGTCCATCATCATCCATGGATAATGGATAGAACACTGCACATGTCACAATGGGCCATCATCATCCATGGATAATGGATAGAACATGGTGCATGTCATACTGGGTCATCATCATCCAGGGATATTGGATAGAACACTGTGCGTGTCACAATGGGCCATCATCATCCAAGGATAATGGATAGAACACTGCGCATGTCACAATGGGCCATCATCATCCAGGGATAAGGGATAGAACACTGTTCGTGTCACAATGGGCCATCATTATCCATGGATAATGAATAGAACACTGCACATGTCACAATGGGCCATCATCATCCAGGGATAATGGATAGAACATGGCGCATGTCACAATGTGCCATCATCATCCAGGGATAAGGGATAGAACACTGTGCGTGTCACAATGGGCCATCATCATCCATGGATAATGGATAGAACACTGCACATGTCACAATGGGCCATCATTATCCAGGGATAATAGATTGAACATGGTGCATGTCACAATGGGCCATCATCATCCATGGATAATGGATAGAACACTGCACATGTCACAATGGGCCATCATCATCAAGGGATAATGGATAGAACACTGCACATGTCACAATGGGCCATCATCATCCAGGGATAATGGAGAGAACATGGTGCATGTCACAATGGGCCATCATCATCCAGGGATAATGGATAGAACACTGCGCATGTCACAATGGGCCATCATCATCCATGGATAATGGATAGAACACTGCACATGTTATAATGGGCCATCATCATCCAGGGATAATGGATAGAGCATGGTGCATGTCACAATGGGCCATCATCATCCATGGATAATGGATAGAACACAGCACATGTCACAATGGGCCATCATCATCCAAGGATAATGGATAGAACACTGCGCATGTCACAATGGGCCATCATCATCCAGGGATAATGGATAAAACACTGTGCGTGTCACAATGGACCATCATCACCAAGGAATAAGGGATAGAACACTGTGCGTGTCACAATGGGCCATCATCATCCATGGATAATGGATAGAACACTGCACATGTTATAATGGGCCATCATCATCCAGGGATAATGGATAGAGCATGGTGCATGTCACAATGGGCCATCATCATCCATGGATAATGGATAGAACACAGCACATGTCACAATGGGCCATCATCATCCAAGGATAATGGATAGAACACTGCGCATGTCACAATGGGCCATCATCATCCAGGGATAATGGATAAAACACTGTGCGTGTCACAATGGGCCATCATCATCCAGGGATAATGGATAGAAAACTGCACATGTCACAATGGGCCATCATCATCCAGGGATAATGGATAGAACACTGCACATGTCACAATGTGCGATCATCATCCAGGGATAATGGATAGAACATGGTGCATGTCACAATTGGCCATCATCATCCAGGGATAATGGATATAACACTGCACATGTCACAATGGGCCATCATCATCAGGGATAATGTAGAGAACATAGTGCATGTCACAATGGGCCATCATCATCCAGAGAAAATGGATAGAACACTGCGCATGTCACATTGGGCCATCATCACCCAGGGATAAGCGATAGAACACTGTGCGTGTCACAAGGGCCATCATCATCAATGGATAATGGATAGAACACTGCACATGTTACAATGGGCCATCATCATCCAGGGATAATGTATAGAGCATGGTGCATATCACAATGGGCCATCATCATCCATGGATAATGGATAGAACACTGCACATGTCACAATGGGCCATCATCATTCAAGGATAATGGATAGAACACTGCGCATGTCACAATGGGCCATCATCATCCAGGGATAATGGATAAAACACTGTGCGTGTCACAATGGACCATCATCATCCATGGATAATGGATAGAACACTGCACATGTCACAATGGGCCATCATCATCCAGGGATAATGGATAGAACACTGCACATGTCACAATGGGCCATCATCATCCAGGGATAATGGATAGAACATGGTGCGTGTCACAATGGGCCATCATCATCCAGGGATAATGGATAGAACATGGTGCATGTCACAATGGGCCATCATCATCCAGGGATAATAGATAGAACACTGCACATGTCACAATGGGCCATCAACATCCAGAGATAATGGAGAGAACATGGTGCATGTCACAATGGGCCATCATCATCCAGGGATAATGGACAGAACATGGTGCATGTCACAATGGGCCATCATCATCCATGGATAATGGAGAGAACATGGTGCATGTCACAATTGGCCATCATCGTCCAGGGATAAAGGGATAGAACACTGTGCGTGTCACAATGGGCCATCAACATCC
>JAKVIS010005204.1:0-12567 GCA_033119425.1 Bufotes viridis | reverse complement strand
GCTTTAGAACATATAACTGCACCTCACAAGAGTAAATAAAACATAGAAATATTTCCTTGTAATAAACCCTGTTAATGCCTGTATCAAACCGCACTTGTACCCTAATAAGAACGGTTTGCTGGAATTACAGAGCTGTATAATGTCAATTTGGATCCCCAGTCAGTGCATCAAGGTGGAATTGGATTGTTCCTATTACCTAGGCTGTCACCTCCTTGACTGAACCCTGTTCAACACAAATGCTGGTGGAATTATTCCTTCCTATCTTTCCCTACACCTTGAGTAATCTTTCCCTGCATTTGTAAATCGTTTTTTCACCACAATCAAGTCTTTCCTATCACTGTCCTAGAACCTACAGACACGTCTCTCCCTGAACTAAGCACGCTGGTGAAAGGCAGAATCTAAGATGGCCACCGTATTTATAGGGCTGTGACATCAAAGGGCTGGCTGGTTGCTGATTGGCTGCATAAATGGCATTATGGGTGATCCCACCTTCCCAGAGTTCCTTGCCCCATGTCCTCACACGTGTAGATGCCATTTTAGGAAAAAATGTGACTAGTTACTACAAACCGCAAGGAAATTCGGCTTCGGTACAAATCAATTTTCCTGAAATTCTGATCAAATTCCACTTCGTCAGCTTTGATTCGCTCATATCTATTGGCGTCACTGATTATTTTGTCCTTCCTCTGATCCAGCCATAACAATAACCCCCCAAAAAACTTTTTCACAACACAAAAGGCTTTTTAACAGATAAGTGGAAGGAAGAATGGCGAATATATTTTTGTGTCACTAATACATGGCAAACTGGGCAATAAAATATATCACTGCACCACAGAATGGCAATTAGGCCCTCATTTTTTTCTTTCTTTTCCACAACGCCAAAGAATTTTCAACAGATAAGTGTAACGATGAACTGCGAATATATTTTTATTTACGCCACTTATACCGATACATGGCAAACTGAGATTTAGAATATATCACTGCACTGCAGAATGGCAATTAGGCCCTAATTGTTTTCACTTTTACACAACACAAAAGTCTTTTCAACAGATAAGTGCAACTGAAGAACGGCGAATCTATTTTAATTTTTTCACTAATACACGGTTAACTGGGCTTTAGAATATATCACTGCACTGAACCACAGAATGGCAATTAGGCCCTAATTTTTTTCGACATTTACACAACACAAAAGGCTTTTTAACAGATAAGTGCAACGATAAATGGTGATTATATTTTTATTTTACTGCTAATACATTGGCAAACCTGGGCTTTAGGAATACATCACTGCACTGCAGAACAGCAATTAGGCCCTAATTGTGTTTTCCACTTATACACTAACACAAAGGCTTTTCAACTGATAAGTGCAACGATGAACTGCAAATATATTTTTATTTCAGCCACTAATACACAGCAAACTGGGCTTTACAGTATATCCCTGCAGCGCAATAACGGCTAGGCCTAATTTTTTTCCACTTTTCCCACAACACAAGGGCTTTTCAATGAAAGTGCAACGATAAATCGCGAAGATATATTTTTCACCACTAATACACGGCAAACTGGGCGTTTAAATATATCACTGCACACGCTGAATGGCAAATATATTTTCTTTTGCCACTAATACAAGCCAAAAATGCTTTAGAACATATAACTGCACCTCACAAGAGTAAATAAAACATAGAAATATTTCCTTGTAATAAACCCTGTTAATGCCTGTATCAAACCGCACTTGTACCCTAATAAGAACGGTTTGCTGGAATTACAGAGCTGTATAATGTCAATTTGGATCCCCAGTCAGTGCATCAAGGTGGAATTGGATTGTTCCTATTACCTAGGCTGTCACCTCCTTGACTGAACCCTGTTCAACACAAATGCTGGTGGAATTATTCCTTCCTATCTTTTCCCTACACCTTGAGTAATCTTTCCCTGCATTTGTAAATCGTTTTTTTTCACCACAATCAAGTCTTTCCTATCACTGTCCCTAGAACCTACAGACACGTCTCTCCCTGAACTAAGCACGCTGGTGAAAGGCAGAATCTAAGATGGCCACCGTATTTATAGGGCTGTGACATCAAAGGGCTGGCTGGTTGCTGATTGGCTGCATAAATGGCATTATGGGTGATCCCGCCTTCCCAGAGTTCCTTGCCCCATGTCCTCACACGTGTAGATGCCATTTTAGGAAAAAATGTGACTAGTTACTACAAACCGCAAGGAAATTCGGCTTCGGTACAAATCGAATTTTTCCTGAAATTCTGATCAAATTCCACTTCGTCAGCTTTGATTCGCTCATATCTATTGACGTCACTGATTATTTTGTCCTTCCTCTGATCCGCCATAACAATAACCCCCAAAAAACTTTTTCACAACACAAAAGGCTTTTTAACAGATAAGTGGAAGGAAGAATGGCGAATATATTTTTGTGTCACTAATACATGGCAAACTGGGCAATAAAATATATCACTGCACCACAGAATGGCAATTAGGCCCTCATTTTTTTCTTCTTTTCCACAACGCAAAAGAATTTTCAACAGATAAGTGTAACGATGAACTGCGAATATATTTTTATTTCGCCACTTATACCGTACATGGCAAACTGAGATTTAGAATATATCACTGCACTGCAGAATGGCAATTAGGCCCTAATTGTTTTCACTTTTACACAACACAAAAGTCTTTTCAACAGATAAGTGCAACGAAGAACGGCGAATATATTTTAATTTTTTCACTAATACACGGTTAACTGGGCTTTAGAATATATCACTGCACTGAACCACAGAATGGCAATTAGGCCCTAATTTTTTTCGACATTTACACAACACAAAAGGCTTTTTAACAGATAAGTGCAACGATAAATGGTGATTATATTTTTATTTTACTGCTAATACATGGCAAACTGGGCTTTAGAATACATCACTGCACTGCAGAACAGCAATTAGGCCCTAATTTGTTTTTTCCACTTATACATAACACAAAAGGCTTTTCAACTGATAAGTGCAACGATGAACTGCAAATATATTTTTATTTCGCCACTAATACACAGCAAACTGGGCTTTACAGTATATCCCTGCAGCGCATAACGGCAATAAGGCCCTAATTTTTTTCCACTTTTCCACAACACAAAGGGCTTTTCAATAGAGAAGTGCAACGATAAATCGCGAAGATATATTTTTCACCACTAATACACGGCAAACTGGGCGTTTAAATATATCACTGCACCGCTGAATGGCAAATATATTTTTCTTTTGCCACTAATACATGGAAAAAAGGGCTTTACAACATATAACTGCACCGCACAAGGGCAAATAAGACGTACTGTAGAAATATTTCCTTGTAATAAACCTTGTCAATGGCTGTATCAAACAGCATTTGCACCCCAATAACAAGAACAGTTTGCTGGAATGACATAGCTGTATTATGGCAATTTGGATCCCCAGTCAGTGCACCAAAGTGTAATAGAATTGTTCCTATTATCCAGTTTGTAACATCCCTTACTGAACTCTGTTCTACATAAATGCTGTGGAACGATTCCTCCCTATCCTTAACCTGCACTTATAAATAGTTTTTTCACTACAATCAAGTCTTTCCTATCACTTTCCCTAGCACCTGCAGACACGTCTCTCCCTACAGTAAGTACGCCGGTAAATGGCAGAATCTAAGATGTCTGCCGCTATTTATAGGGCTATGAAATCACAGGACTGGCTTGCTGCTGATTGGCTGCATGCATGGCATTATGGGTGATCCCGCCTTCCCAGAGTTCCTTTCTCCATGTCCTCACACGTGCAGCAGCCATTTTAGGAAAAAATGCGATTCGTTACCACGAACCGTGAGGAAATTCAGCTTCGGTGCAAATCTAATTTTTCCTGAAATTCGGATCGAATTCCACTTTGTCAGCCTCGGTTTGATCATCTCTAATACAGAGGCTTGTAATTTTACAAAAGCAAAAGAGCTACAGGTTGCAGAACAGTGATAGACGTGTAACACATAAGCTTTTCAATTTATGGCATCTTGCAGTTCAATATTGGGTTTGAAAATGAGAAAGTGCTAGAATTTATGTCTGTGATGATGTAATTATTAGCAACTGTTTTTTACCCAACATACAACCCTTTAATTTGCAGCTACAGGCAGAAATGCAACCACATACACCATTGCACAATGAAATTATGGAGGTAATACAATTGTCTTGCAGTGACTTATTGCCAAGTCAAGCAAATACTACAGTGAATACAAAAACTTTATGTCTATCCCGCCTTTTATGTACATCACAGCATATTTATATGTACCGTATTACTCAGTCAGGGGAACTGGAGTTCATTTTCTTGGTATAAGTTAACTTACAGGCACCTAAAAATAAAGTTACTTTAATTTTAAAAAATAAGGTACTTGTATTCAGTGGATATTCTAACTCAAAAATTGCTCACAGTCCATGACCATTCGTCACATAAACTCTTTTAAATATTATTGCTCCCTTTGGAATATTTCAGGTCCTCGTAAGCCATTTCTAAACATGACAGGAGTCAGAGAAAACACATTTTGGGGAACACTGCCTTAGAGTTTGTTCATTATGGCAGATTTGTTGCGGAAATATTTAGTCACAATCCATTTAATATCTATTATCAAACTGGTGTAAAAAGAACTGGCTCCGTTGCCCATAGCAACCAATTAGAATACACCTTTCATTTTTCGAAGAAGTTTTCAAAAAATAAAAGTTGTCATTTTGATTGGTTGCTATGGGCAACTAAGCCAATTCAACTTTGATAAATGTAGATATAGATAAATAGTTTAATAAATGACCCCAGTAGTGCTCTCTGCAGGCAACATGCTTTATAGCAGGGAATCTAAGATGATGGCTATATAGATTTGTGGGAACATATTTACTATAACATGTATGTTTTCCTTTGAAATCCCTGTTACTTCTATGAACAGGAATCCAATGGCAGCCCTACTTCATGATTAACAGTTTTCTCTGTAAGTACTGTTATACAGGAAAGACTGTCAGTCACTGCTAGGACTTATTTTTATTAAAGAGGTTGTCCCACAAAAAATATTCCACAGTTTCCAAACCAGCACCAGTATCTACTGTAAATACTTTTGTAATTCTATGTAATTGAAAATTTAACATAGCCACTGAGTTATTCAATAAAATAGATCTGTATAGTGCCACCTGCTACACCCGCTATTTGTTCTTTTTCTTATTTATATGACCTGCTTACTGAGATGGCGGCACATGCTCAGTTCCATCCTTCAACTGCCTCCTGAGCTATGATAGGGAGAGCATGGACATGCCTCCTGAGCTGCAGCAGAAAAGACACTCCCCTTACTCTGCCAGCTTGATAAAAATCTAGCAGAGCAATAAATGCGGAGATCGCTGGACCCATGTGAGGTACAGGGTTGGTTTTAGCTTTGTTAGAAAGAGGGTGACATGTACTGTATGATGTCTGATTTTCCTTTTTTACATTATTTATGGGATAACCTGTTTAAATTATTGTATTAACTTATTATCTTTTCTTCTCCTTAGCCAAAATGTGCACTAACCATTCTTCTTCTTTAAGACAGAAGATTTACCATAACATAGTAACATAGTATATAAGACCGAAAAATGTCCATCCAGTTCGGCCTGTTTCCTACAAATTGATCCAGAGGAAGGCAAAAAATACCTGTGAGGCAGAAGCCAATTTTCCCCACTTAAGGGAAAAAAAATTACTTCCCGACTCCAATCAGGCAATCAGAATAACTCCCTGGATCAACGACCCATCTCTAGTAGCTATAGCCTGTAATATTATTACACTCCAGAAATACATCCAGGCCCCTCTTGAATTCCTTTATTGTACTCACCACCTCCTCAGGCAGAGAGTTCCATAGTTTCACTGCTCTTACCGTGAAGAATCCTTTTCTATGTTTGTGTACAAACCTTCTTTCCTCCATACGCAGAGGATGTCCCCTCGTCACAGTAACAGTCCTGGGGATAAATAGATGATGGGAGAGATCTCTGTACTGACCCCTGATATATTTATACATAGTTATTAGATCTCCCCTCAGTCGTCTTTTTTATTATGTGAATAACCCTAATTTTGATAACCTTTCAGGGTACTGTATTTGCCCCATTCCAGTTATTACTTTAGTTGCCCTCCTCTGAACCCTCTCCAGCTCTGCTATGTCTGTGTCATGGGCAAATGCGAAGAACAGGAGTACAATCAGTGCACAAGCTACTGAGCGGACCCAAACTAGGGAGCATAAACGGTAACCCCTGTCAGACCCTAAGAGCTCTCCCTGCGCTGCTATGCACATGCCCAGACCCTGATGGTGGGTCGAGGCATGCCCGCGTACCTAAGGCTGAGTGAGACCTGAAACCCCTATGATAAAAGGGGGGGGCACGGCCACCCGCTCCCTGCACAGTATACGGACGGAACCGGGGTCGCCTCGGATCCAGTCAGCAAATAAACAAAACCAACAATGTCTGCAAACTTACCTGTAGGGGCTGCAGCAGCAGTGAAGACAGATCCAATCTCAGCAGACAATATCCGATGTTGCTTGCTTCAGCAAAACACACGTCCAGTGAAAAGAGACCACACAAGTGTAGATACTCCAGCGGCTGACACAACTCAAGATGAGAAATATAACCCGCAAGGTGAAACAGGAAGAGGGGTGATTTAAAGGAAGAGGAATCAATCAGAGAAGGAACAGCTGGGAAGAGGGAAAGGAGTGAAAATGAAAGTAAAGACCTCATCACAGGGGCGGAGAAACAGAGCTGTGAGAACTCCTCAAAACTCTGGTAGTGATAGTCTGCCTTGTTTACAGGAGCCCAAAACTGTACACAGTACTCCATGTGTGGTCATTTTAGTTGCATTTGGTACTTTAAAAAGTCCTTGTAAGATTTCATTCTGAACACAATTACAAATGTACACTAAATTCCCTAAAACCCTTTACAGCATTGGGGGTTGAATAATTTTGAACACAACTGTATGCCACCATGTGTCCCACCCCCATTGCATTCACAATGTCATGGGACCTGAAAATCTCAGTTTCTAACAAAGCTAGAACCAAACCACTACATCACATGGATCACGGGACCTTCCCGCTCATTACTCTAATTGCTCTGCAGGATGTCCTTTAGGCTAGAAGATAAATGGGTGTGTCTTTTCTCAGTGAGTTTGTCCTTTCTGCTACAGATCACAGCTCATGGGGTGTATCTTTTCTGCTGCAGATCCATGCCTATAATTGTTAAAGCGTCTTACATGTGCACCCATGCTCTTCCAGCTCAGTAGCTGGACATGCAAAATTCTAAATTTTTGTAAAGCTAAGCCCAAAAATTCTCAAAGCTGTGTTTTTTTTTTTACATTTTGAAGTTAGATTCTAGAGTGCAGAACTTGATAAATGTCCCCAATTTTTTTCTTTAAGTTTCATATCAATCTTCTTAACTCATCCTACACTTTACTATGTAACCGAGAGACAAAACTGCATATAAAACATAACAGGTTCTCTTTCAATTTGATATTAGCAAGATATCTACCACTTCCCTACAGTTTACCTTATTTTTACTCAAACAAACCAATAGCTGATCTCAGGGAGACCAGCTACAGGAAACACAGTGGAGCCTCATTTAAGAGTCTCAACACAGCAATCCAAAGTGCAAAGCTCCCTGGGAAACAGTACTATCAAAACAAACGTGGAGCCACAGTATTGGGTCTACAACACAATGAAAGCCAGATATCCCTCAAAGGAAGGAAAATCGAGCAAGGGCGTGTCTCCATTACAGAGATCACCAAATCCACCATATTAAGTGGCCCCTATGTCAAGATCCTGCTTTTTACAAGCTTTAAGGATGTGATGGGGAAAACCTAAGCCAGTTATCCATCCACAGACAGCTGTTTTGGGGTGTTGCTCCTCATCAGTGTGCAGTAGGATTCTGGCTAACCGGGAGCAATGCCTTGGAGACTACTCAAACAAAACAATAGCTGATCTCAGGGAGACCAGCTACAGGAAACACCGCGGAGCCTCAACACAGCAATCCAAAGTGCAAAGCTTCCTGGAAACAGTAATATGCAAAACAAACATGGAGCCCCAGAATTGGGTCTACAACACAATGAAAGCCAGATATCCCTCAAAGGAAAGAAAACCGAGCAAAGGCGTGTCTTCATTACAGAGATCACCAAATCCACCATATTAAGTGGCCCCTATGTCAAGATCCTGCTTTTTTACAAGCTTTAGGGATGTGACTTATTTTTACAGATACATACTTACTGTACCTGACAGCACTCAAAGTTTTTGTTTTATACAGTTGCAGAGTTTATGATTCAATATGACTTTTACACCTAACAAAGCATTCCTCAGAATTGAATTCCTCATTCTTTCCAATAAGATTTTTAGATTAAATAAAAACTCTGATTTATAGAAAAAAAAAACATTTCTTAATCATTGAAAATATACATTGCTTAATGGTAGATGGTATATTTGCAGTATATTTCACAAAATCATTTTTGTAAGAATATGCTTTATATAAGTATAGTTATTGTGTGTGTCATTCTCAAGGGGCTCAGGGATTAACTAATTGGTCTCCAAACTGCACGGTTACCCCTGTGAGTTTATAAGAAAAAAAATATATAAATACAATATACACTATGCATCTCTCTCTCTCTGGATAGTGTAGGACAGTATGTGGATTAAAACTGTGAAATTGAATTTGAGGATATATCTAAAATGTGAATACTATAAAATCATGCTCCTAACACTTTAACTTCAATACTAGTTTTATTGTTCTTTATAGGGAGAAGCAATATTTAAAGTTTTGGCTCTCCTGATATTCCTTTTTTATTCCCCCCATTAAATGAATACATAAAAATAAATAGAATATAGCTGTATCAAATAAATAAAAAAGGAAATCCCAGCTGGGCTATCTTCAAAGAGGAGTTATATTCAACTGCACTCTGCCTATCGAATAGCTGCACATATGGTAGCCCCCACCAATCACCCCTCCCCCATCACTATGAACACCGACACTGTGACACTTTGGGCTCCAGCATACTTCTTTCATCCGTCTATACTTCTTTCTTTCCCTGCCAGAACAGTCTACCAGATCTCACAACACTAGTGTGAAACTAACCTTAGTTTGTACATCTTTGTCATTTTGTGGTGGACTGTTTTTTGCAAACAGTGTGCTTGACCACGATGATTTTTTTAATACTAATTTTCCCCTATAGAGTAGGTGATGTGAAAACACCTGACGAAAAGAGAGGAGTTACACCACAACAAGTTTAAAATAAATAAGGTGATAAAAGCAGCCAATCTGGAGACAGAGGTTCATTACTAAAGAGAGTAAAACAAACCCTAAAATGTTCTTCATTTATATGAATAATGTAATGTTAAAATTGACAGTGTTGGTCCTTTAAAAAGTAAGGTGTTGTATAGCATCATGAAAAGCAAAGCAAATTTATTTTATCATTTCCCCGCTATATTCAAGTGAAATGCAGAGTGACAAAGTAAACTCCTTGTTAAATGTCACCTTTAAGATAACATAAAAATTACCAGGTCCAGGAGGCATACAATCCTGTGTTCTAATTAAGTAATGTGACACAGACCTATATTTCTAATATTTGAGGACTCTATAATGACAGGGTCTGTTTCACAGGTCTAGCAAATAGCTAATCTGCTGCCAGTATTCAAAAAGTGGTCAATAAGTGAGGCTGAAGTTTTTGTAGGTGAATGATTTGAAGAATTTTTAAGAGATGCTATCCTGGAGTGTCTCAATTAAAATAAATTTATAACTCAGTATCAGCATGGGTTTGTTAAGGATTAGTCTAATCTGAATTTGTGTAAGTTGTTTTTAGCAGTACATACTCAGATTGGGTCATCGTCAACAGTGAGGTACCACAGGGGTCAGTATTGGGCCCTATTGTCTTCAAAATATTCCTTAGTGTTGAGCGCGAATATTCGCAAAGCGAATTTTAATCTCGAATATCGTGATTTCGAGATTTTGCGAATATGTAGAATACATGACCCCATATTCGCAATTACGAATATTCGCTCACAAGATGGATAGTGATAGGGAAACTGTATTGAAAATAAAAGATTCAGACATAATTCCCCCAACCTTAATTGCTTTCTATAACAACGTCCACTATTCCTGTCAGAGTAAAGACTTAATAGGTAAAAACTGTCCTGCGAATGTTCGTCACTTGAATATTTGCATTAATCTATTTGCGGTTTGTATTTCCTTTCCTACCAAGCCTTAACAGGTTGTGTCAGACTCCAGTACGCTACATGTATTGTAAAAATTCGTATTTTCAAACTTTTAATACATGTAAGGCTGTTTAAACGTTAATAATAACGAATAGATTCTATGCGCACACAAATATACCTTGAGAAATGAATCGCCAATCATGAGATTGAATGCGAAATATCTAATATTGCGAAGTCGCGAATATATGAAGAATATGATGCGAAATATTTGTGATATATCGCGAACTCGAATATGGGTCTTTGCGCTTTCCCCTAATATTTATTAATGATCTTGCAGAGGGACTGCACAGTAAAATATACAGTTATATATATAAAAAAGTTTTGCATATAAAACAAAAACACAAACGAGGACAGTATACTGCTACAGATGGATCGAAGTAGATTGGACGCTTGGGCAGATGAGGTTTAATACTGATAAATGTATGGTTATGCACATGGAAGCAAAATATATGTCACCAGTACATACATATTAAATGGTAAATCTCTGGGTAACACTGAAATAGAAAAGGATTTATGAATTCTAATTGACAGTAAGCTTAACTGTAACATCCGGTGTGAAGAAGATGCAAATATGATCTTGGGGTGCATCAAAAGGGGCATAGATAAATGTGACAAGAGCATGCCTCTATCACTTTACAAATCATTAGTCAGATCACAAATGGAATATTGTGTACAGTTTCAGGCACCAGTGGAAACAGAAGACATATGTAGCAGGTTCAAAGCTGGGCAACTAAAGTAATAACTGGAATGGGTGGACTCCAGTACCCATAAAGTTAATCAAAATTAGTGTTATTTAGAAAAAAAAGACGACTAAGGTGAGATCTAATAACTATGTATAAATATATCAGGGGTCAGTACAGAGATCTCTCCCGTCATTTATTTATCCCCAGGACTGTGACTTTTACGAGGGGACATCCTCTACGTCTAGAGGAAAGAAAGTTTCTACACAAACATAGAAGAGGATTCTCTACGGTAAGAGCAGTGAGACTATGGAGGAGGTGGTGATGGTGAACTCACTAAAAGAGTTCAAGAGGGGCCTGGATGTATTTCATGACAGGAACAACATTATGTTAAACTTGCTAGATTTCTTAAGAAAGTGTTTGGTACAGTAAGTTATTCTCATTGCCAGATATGAAGTTAGGAAGAAATATTTTGCTCCCTAACAAGAGGAAAATTGGCTTCTGCCTCATACAGTATGTTTGCCTTCCCCTGGATCAACATAACAGGATTTTAGGCTGAACTAGATATATGTGGTTTTCAACCTTACAATTTATGTAACTATATATGTAGTATGTGCAAATAGGAATTTAAGCTCTTAATAATTTCAATAATCATTCACAAACCATATTCGTAGCATTTAAAAAAAACATGGTGAGGGGAAATTTTTAATAATTATTGTTATAGATTTTTAAACTTAACCCCTTGATAATCTCCACAGAACATGTATGGGGAAAGTTGTAACTTTAAAGATGGTGCCCTCTAGTGAGTTCAGTGGGCACGAGAGGTTCTGGATTTCTGCTGTTTAAAATGCCAGAGGCCCAGGGCTAATGTCTGCGATTGACCATAAGGCTGATTGCAGACTTTTAACCCCTCAGATGCTATGGCCAATATGACCAAGACATCTGAGTATTGAAAATGCAGGAGCTATATGCTCCCGCACTTATAGCAGCCACCACCAACTGATATTGGGAAACCTGTTATATGCCAGCAGTAGCTTGGGCCTGTTTGTAAAAACAACAGAAAGTAAAATTTTAAAATGTAAAAAAAATAAAACTTCACATCACGCCCTCTACCTAAAATAAAAATAAACAATTCATAAAAAATACATTATAAGCATTGCCATATCCCAAAAAAAACTATTAATAAAATATAAAAATATTTATCCCATATGGTGAACTTTAAAAACAAAGCTCATAAAACTATAACGGAATTGATTTTTTTCCAGCTCCCTACTACATCATAAGCAATATTAGATGGTGCTATTAGAAATTACAACTTGTCCCACAAAAAGCAAGCACTCATACAGCTATGTGAACAGAAAACTAAAAAAGTTATGATCCCGGGAAAGCAAGGAGTGAAAATTGCAAAAACATGTAATCCTGGGATCCTTTAAGGCAGTGTTTTCCAACCAGTGTGCCTCCAGCTGTTGCAAAACTACAACTCCCAGCATGCCTGCACAGCCAAAGGCTGTCTGGGCATGCTGGGAGTTGTAGTTTTGCAACATCTGGAGGCACATTGGTTGGGAAACACTGCTTTAAGGGTTAATCAAAAATCTGTAACAAAACATTAGGAGCTATTTTAAACACCTCAGTTTTAGAATTTAATATGACAACAAAAAAA
>JAKVIS010005203.1:0-12397 GCA_033119425.1 Bufotes viridis | reverse complement strand
CATATCAACCACCACCGGAGAAGGCCACTCTCAGTTATTTCAGCCCAGCACCCAGACAGAGGATACAGGTCCCACAGCAAGGAATCATGCGTCATATCAACCACCACCGGAGAAGGCCACTCTCAGTTATTTCGGCCCAGCACCCAGACAGAGGAGAGAGGTCCCACAGCAAGGAATCATGCGTCATATCAACCACCACCGGAGAAGGCCACTCTCAGTTATTTCAGCCCAGCACCCAGACAGAGGATACAGGTCCCACAGCAAGGAATCATGCGTCATATCAACCACCACTGGAGAAGGCCACTTTCAGTTATTTCAGCCCAGCACCCAGACAGAGGAGAGAGGTCCCACAGCAAGGAATCATGCGTCATATCACCCACCACTGGAGAAGGCCACTCTCAGTTATTTCGGCCCAGCACCCAGACAGAGGAGAGAGGTCCCACAGCAAGGAATCATGCGTCATATCAACCACCACTGGAGAAGGCCACTCTCAGTTATTTCAGCCCAGCACCCAGACAGAGGATACAGGTCCCACAGCAAGGAATCATGCGTCATATCACCCACCACTGGAGAAGGCCACTTTCAGTTATTTCAGCCCAGCACCCAGTCAGAGGAGAGAGGTCCCACAGCAAGGAATCATGCGTCATATCACCCACCACTGGAGAAGGCCACTTTCAGTTATTTAGGCCCCAGCACCCAGTCAGAGGAGAGAGGTCCCACAGCAAGGAATCATGCGTCATATCAACCACCACCGGAGAAGGCCACTCTCAGTTATTTCAGCCCAGCACCCAGACAGAGGAGAGAGGTCCCACAGCAAGGAATCATGCGTCATATCAACCACCACCGGAGAAGGCCACTCTCAGTTATTTCAGCCCAGCACCCAGACAGAGGATACAGGTCCCACAGCAAGGAATCATGCGTCATATCACCCACCACTGGAGAAGGCCATTTTCAGTTATTTAGACCCCACCACCCAGACAGAGGAGAGAGGTCCCACAGCAAGGAATCATGTGTCATATCAACCAACACCGGAGAAGGCCACTCTCAATTATTTCGGCCCAGCACCCAGACAGAGGAGAGAGGTCCCACAGCAAGGAATCATGCGTCATATCAACCACCACCGGAGAAGGCCACTCTCAGTTATTTCGGCCCAGCACCCAGACAGAGGAGAGAGGTCCCACAGCAAGGAATCATGAGTCATATCAACCACCACCGTAGAAGGCCACTCTCAGTTATGTCAGCCCAGTACCCAGACAGAGGATACAGGTCCCACAGCAAGGAATCATGCGTCATATCAACCACCACCGTAGAAGGCCACTCTCAGTTATTTCGGCCCAGCACCCAGACAGAGGATACACGTCCCACAGCAAGGAATTATGCGTCATATCAACCACCACCGGAGAAGGCCACTTTCAGTTATTTCGGCACAGCACCCAGACCGAGGATATAGGTTCCACAGCAAGGAATCATGCGTCATATCACCCACCACTGGAGAAGGCCACTTTCAGTTATTTCGGCCCTGCTACCCAAATAGAGGAGAGAGGTCCCACAGCAAGGAATCATGCGTCATATCACCCACCACCGGAGAAGGCCACTCTCAGTTATTTCAGCCCAGCACCCAGACAGAGGATACAGGTCCCACAGCAAGGAATCATGCGTCATATCAACCACCACTGGAGAAGGCCACTTTCAGTTATTTCAGCCCAGCACCCAGACAGAGGATACAGGTCCCACAGCAAGGAATCATGCGTCATATCACCCACCACTGGAGAAGGCCACTCTCAGTTATTTCAGCCCAGCACCCAGTCAGAGAAGAAAGGTCCCACAGCAAGGAATCATGCGTCATATCAACCACCACCGGAGAAGGCCACTCTCAGTTATTTCAGCCCAGCACCCAGACAGAGGATACAGGTCCCACAGCAAGGAATCATGCGTCATATCAACCACCACTGGAGAAGGCCACTCTCAGTTATTTCAGCCCAGCACCCAGACAGAGGATACAGGTCCCACAGCAAGGAATCATGCGTCATATCACCCACCACTGGAGAAGGCCATTTTCAGTTATTTAGACCCCAGCACCCAGACAGAGGAGAGAGGTCCCACAGCAAGGAATCATGCGTCATATCAACCACCACCGCAGAAGGCCACTCTCAGTTATTTCAGCCCAGCACCCAGACAGAGGATACAGGTCCCACAGCAAGGAATCATGCGTCATATCACCCACCACTGGAGAAGGCCACTTTCAGTTATTTCGGCCCCAGCACCCAGACAGAGGAGAGAGGTCCCACAGCAAGGAATCATGCGTCATATCAACCACCACCGGAGAAGGCCACTCTCAGTTATTTCAGCCCAGCACCCAGACAGAGGATACAGGTCCCACAGCAAGGAATCATGCGTCATATCAACCACCACCGGAGAAGGCCACTCTCAGTTATTTAAGCCCAGCACCCAGACAGAGGATACAGGTCCCACAGCAAGGAATCATGCGTCATATCAACCACCACTGGAGAAGGCCACTTTCAGTTATTTCGGCCCAGCACCCAGACCGAGGAGAGAGGTCCCACAGCAAGGAATCATGCGTCATATCACCCACCACTGGAGAAGGCCACTCTCAGTTATTTCGGCCCCAGCACCCAGACAGAGGAGAGAGGTCCCACAGCAAGGAATCATGCGTCATATCAACCACCACTGGAGAAGGCCACTCTCAGTTATTTCAGCCCAGCACCCAGACAGAGGATACAGGTCCCACAGCAAGGAATCATGCGTCATATCACCCACTACTGGAGAAGGCCACTTTCAGTTATTTCAGCCCAGCACCCAGTCAGAGGAGAGAGGTCCCACAGCAAGGAATCATGCGTCATATCACCCACCACTGGAGAAGGCCATTTTCAGTTATTTAGGCCCCAGCACCCAGTCAGAGGAGAGAGGTCCCACAGCAAGGAATCATGCGTCATATCAACCACCACCGGAGAAGGCCACTCTCAGTTATTTCGGCCCAGCACCCAGACAGAGGAGAGAGGTCCCACAGCAAGGAATCATGAGTCATATCAACCACCACCGGAGAAGGCCACTCTCAGTTATTTCAGCCCAGCACCCAGACAGAGGATGCAGGTCCCACAGCAAGGAATCATGCGTCATATCAACCACCACCGGAGAAGGCCACTCTCAGTTATTTCGGCCCAGCACCCAGACAGAGGATACAGGTCCCACAGCAAGGAATCATGCGTCATATCAACCACCACCGGAGAAGGCCACTTTCAGTTATTTCGGCCCAGCACCCAGACAGAGGATATAGGTCCCACAGCAAGGAATCATGCGTCATATCACCCACCACCGGAGAAGGCCACTCTCAGTTATTTCAGCCCAGCACCCAGACAGAGGATACAGGTCCCACAGCAAGGAATCATGCGTCATATCAACCACCACTGGAGAAGGCCACTCTCAGTTATTTCAGCCCAGCACCCAGTCAGAGGAGAAAGGTCCCACAGCAAGGAATCATGCGTCATATCAACCACCACCGGAGAAGGCCACTCTCAGTTATTTCAGCCCAGCACCCAGACAGAGTATAGAGGTTCCACAGCAAGGAATCATGCGTCATATCACCCACTACTGGAGAAGGCCACTTTCAGTTATTTCGGCACAGCACCCAGACCGAGGATACAGGTTCCACAGCAAGGAATCATGCGTCATATCACCCACCACTGGAGAAGGCCACTTTCAGTTATTTCGGCCCCAGCACCCAGACAGAGGAGAGAGGTCCAACAGCAAGGAATCATGCGTCATATCAACCACCACTGGAGAAGGCCACTTTCAGTTATTTCGGCCCAGCACCTAGACCGAGGAGAGAGGTCCCACAGCAAGGAATCATGCGTCATATCACCCACCACTGGAGAAGGCCACTCTCAGTTATTTCGGCCCCACCACCCAGACAGAGGAGAGAGGTCCCACAGCAAGGAATCATGCGTCATATCAACCACCACCGGAGAAGGCCACTCTCAGTTATTTCGGCCCAGCACCCAGACAGAGGAGAGAGGTCACACAGCAAGGAATCATGCGTCATATCACCCACCACCGGAGAAGGCCACTCTCAGTTATTTCAGCCCAGCACCCAGACAGAGGATACAGGTCCCACAGCAAGGAATCATGCGTCATATCAACCACCAGTGGAGAAGGCCACTCTCAGTTATTTCGGCCCAGCACCCAGACAGAGGAGAGAGGTCCCACAGCAAGGAATCATGCGTCATATCAACCACCATCGGAGAAGGCCACTCTCAGTTATTTTGGCCCAGCACCCAGACAGAGGAGTGAGGTCCCACAGCAAGGAATCATGCGTCATATCAACCACCATCGGAGAAGGCCACTCTCAGTTATTTTGGCCCAGCACCCAGACAGAGGATACAGGTCCCACAGCAAGTAATCATGCGTCATATCACCCACTACTGGAGAAGGCCACTTTCAGTTATTTCGGCCCAGCACCCAGACCGAGGAGAGAGGTCCCACAGCAAGGAATCATGCGTCATATCACCCACTACTGGAGAAGGCCACTCTCAGTTATTTCGGCCCCACCACCCAGACAGAGGAGAGAGGTCCCACAGCAAGGAATCATGCGTCATATCACACACAACTGGAGAAGGCCATTTTCACTTATTTAGGCCCCAGCACCCAGTCAGAGGAGAGAGGTCCCACAGCAAGGAATCATGTGTCATATCAACCAACACCAGAGAAGGCCACTCTCAGTTATTTCAGCCCAGCACCGAGACAGAGGATACAGGTCCCACAGCAAGGAATCATGCGTCATATCACCCACCACTGGAGAAGGCCATTTTCAGTTATTTAGACCCCACCACCCAGACAGAGGAGAGAGGTCCCACAGCAAGGAATCATGTGTCATATCAACCAACACCGGAGAAGGCCACTCTCAATTATTTCGGCCCAGCACCCAGACAGAGGAGAGAGGTCCCACAGCAAGGAATCATGCGTCATATCAACCACCACCGGAGAAGGCCACTCTCAGTTATTTCGGCCCAGCACCCAGACAGAGGAGAGAGGTCCCACAGCAAGGAATCATGAGTCATATCAACCACCACTGTAGAAGACCACTCTCAGTTATGTCAGCCCAGTACCCAGAGAGAGGATACACGTCCCACAGCATGGAATCATGCGTCATATCAACCACCACCGTAGAAGGCCACTCTCAGTTATTTCGGCCCAGCTCCCAGACAGAGGATACACGTCCCACAGCAAGGAATTATGCGTCATATCAACCACCCCGGAGAAGGCCACTTTCAGTTATTTCGGCACAGCACCCAGACCGAGGATATAGGTTCCACAGCAAGGAATCATGCGTCATATCACCCACCACTGGAGAAGGCCACTTTCAGTTTTTTCGGCCCCTGTACCCAAATAGAGGAGAGAGGTCCCACAGCAAGGAATCATGCGTCATATCACCCACCACCGGAGAAGGCCACTCTCAGTTATTTCAGCCCAGCACCCAGACAGAGGATACAGGTCCCACAGCAAGGAATCATGCGTCATATCAACCACCACTGGAGAAGGCCACTCTCAGTTATTTCAGCCCAGCACCCAGTCAGAGAAGAAAGGTCCCACAGCAAGGAATCATGCGTCATATCAACCACCACCGGAGAAGGCCACTCTCAGTTATTTCAGCCCAGCACCCAGACAGAGGATACAGGTCCCACAGCAAGGAATCATGCGTCATATCACCCACCACTGGAGAAGGCCACTCTCAGTTATTTCAGCCCAGCACCCAGTCAGAGAAGAAAGGTCCCACAGCAAGGAATCATGCGTCATATCAACCACCACCGGAGAAGGCCACTCTCAGTTATTTCAGCCCAGCAACCAGACAGAGGATACAGGTCCCACAGCAAGGAATCATGCGTCATATCAACCACCACTGGAGAAGGCCACTCTCAGTTATTTCAGCCCAGCACCCAGACAGAGGATACAGGTCCCACAGCAAGGAATCATGCGTCATATCACCCACCACTGGAGAAGGCCATTTTCAGTTATTTAGGCCCCAGCACCCAGTCAGAGGAGAGAGGTCCCACAGCAAGGAATCATGCGTCATATCAACCACCACGGAGAAGGCCACTCTCAGTTATTTCGGCCCAGCACCAAGACAGAGGATACAGGTCCCACAGCAAGGAATCATGCGTCATATCACCCACCACTGGAGAAGGCCACTCTCAGTTATTTCGTCCCCACCACCCAGACAGAGGAGAGAGGTTCAACATCAAGGAATCATGCGTCATATCAACCACCACCGGAGAAGGCCACTCTCAGTTATTTCAGCCCATCACCCAGACAGAGGATACAGGTCCCACAGCAAGGAATCATGCGTCATATCAACCACCACCGGAGAAGGCCACTCTCAGTTATTTAAGCCCAACGCCCAGACAGAGGATACAGGTCCCACAGCAAGGAATCATGCGTCATATCAACCACCACCGGAGAAGGCCACTCTCAGTTATTTTGGCCCAGCACCCAGACAGAGGCGAGAGGTCCCACAGCAAGGAATCATGCGTCATATCACCCACCACTGGAGAAGGCCATTTTCAGTTATTTAGGACCCAGCACCCAGTCAGAGGAGAGAGGTCCCACAGCAAGGAATCATGCGTCATATCAACCACCACCGGAGAAGGACACTCTCAGTTATATCAGCCCAGCACCCAGACCGAGGATACATGTTCCACAGCAAGGAATCATGCGTCATATCACACACAACTGGAGAAGGCCATTTTCAGTTATTTAGGCCCCAGCACCCAGTCAGAGGAGAGAGGTCCCACAGCAAGGAATCATGCGTCATATCAACCACCACTGGAGAAGGCCATTTTCAGTTATTTAGGACCCAGCACCTAGACAGAGGATACAGGTCCCAACAGCAAGGAATCATACGTCATTTCAACCACCACCGGAGAAGGCCACTCTCAGTTATTTCGGCCCAGCCTTCAGACAGAGGAGAGAGGTCCAACAGCAAGGAATCATGCGTCATATCACACACAACTGGAGAAGGCCACTCTCAGTTATTTCAGCCCAGCACCCAGACAGAGGATACAGGTCCCACAGCAAGGAATCATGCGTCATATCAACCACCACCGGAGAAGGCGACTCTCAGTTATTTCGGCCCAGCACCCAGACAGAGGAGAGAGGTCCCACAGCAAGGAATCATGCGTCATATCAACCACCACCGGAGAAGGCCACTCTCAGTTATTTCAGCCCAGCACCCAGACAGAGGATACAGGTCCCACAGCAAGGAATCATGCGTCATATCAACCACCACTGGAGAAGGCCACTTTCAGTTATTTCGGCCCAGCACCCAGACCGAGGAGAGAGGTCCCACAGCAAGGAATCGTGCGTCATATCACCCACCACTGGAGAAGGCCACTCTCAGTTATTTCGGCCCCACCACCCAGACAAAGGAGAGAGGTCCCACAGCAAGGAATCATGCGTCATATCAACCACCACTGGAGAAGGCCACTCTCAGTTATTTCAGCCCAGCACCCAGACAGAGGATACAGGTCCCACAGCAAGGAATCATGCGTCATATCACCCACTACTGGAGAAGGACACTTTCAGTTATTTCAGCCCAGCACCCAGTCAGAGGAGAGAGGTCCCACAGCAAGGAATCATGCGTCATATCACCCACCACTGGAGAAGGCCATTTTCACTTATTTAGGCCCCAGCACCCAGTCAGAGGAGAGAGGTCCCACAGCAAGGAATTATGCGTCATATTAACCACCACCGGAGAAGGCCACTCTCAGTTATTTCGGCCCAGCACCCAGACAGAGGAGAGAGGGCCCACAGCAAGGAATCATGCGTCATATCAACCACCACCGGAGAAGGCAACTCTCAGTTATTTCAGCCCAGCACCCAGACAGAGGATACAGGTCCCACAGCAAGGAATCATGCTTCATATCACCCACCACTGGAGAAGGCCATTTTCAGTTATTTAGACCACACCACCCAGACAGAGGAGAGAGGTCCCACAGCAAGGAATCATGTGTCATATCAACCAACACCGGAGAAGGCCACTCTCAATTATTTCGGCCCAGCACCCAGACAGAGGAGAGAGGTCCCACAGCAAGGAATCATGCGTCATATCAACCACCACCGGAGAAGGCCACTCTCAGTTATTTCGGCCCAGCACCCAGACAGAGGAGAGAGGTCCCACAGCAAGGAATCATGAGTCATATCAACCACCTCCGTAGAAGGCCACTCTAAGTTATGTCAGCCCAGTACCCAGAGAGAGAATACACGTCCCACAGCAAGGAATCATGCATCATATCAACCACCACCGTAGAAGGCCACTCTCAGTTACTTCGGCCCAGCACCCAGACAGAGGATACACGTCCCACAGCAAGGAATTATGCGTCATATCAACCACCCCGGAGAAGGCCACTTTCAGTTATTTCGGCACAGCACCCAGACCGAGGATATAGGTTCCACAGCAAGGAATCATGCGTCATATCACCCACCACTGGAGATGGCCACTTTCAGTTTTTTCGGACCCTGTACCCAAATAGAGGAGAGAGGTCCCACAGCAAGGAATCATGCGTCATATCACCCACCACCGGAGAAGGCCACTCTCAGTTATTTCAGCCCAGCACCCAGACAGAGGATACAGGTCCCACAGCAAGGAATCATGCGTCATATCAACCACCACTGGAGAAGGCCACTCTCAGTTATTTCAGCCCAGCACCCAGACAGAGGATACAGGTCCCACAGCAAGGAATCATGCGTCATATCACCCACCACTGGAGAAGGCCACTCTCAGTTATTTCAGCCCAGCACCCAGTCAGAGAAGAAAGGTCCCACAGCAAGGAATCATGAGTCATATCAACCACCACCGGAGAAGGCCACTCTCAGTTATTTCAGCCCAGCACCCAGACAGAGGATACAGGTCCCACAGCAAGGAATCATGCGTCATATCAACCACCACTGGAGAAGGCCACTCTCAGTTATTTCAGCCCAGCACCCAGACAAAGGATACACGTCCCAGAGCAAGGAATCATGCGTCATATCACCCACCACTGGAGAAGGCCATTTTCAGTTATTTAGACCCCAGCACCCTGACAGAGGAGAGAGGTCCCACAACAAGGAATCATGCGTCATATCAACCACCGCCGCAGAAGGCCACTCTCAGTTATTTCAGCCCAACGCCCAGACAGAGGATACAGGTCCCACAGCAAGGAATCATGCGTCATATCACCCACCACTGGAGAAGGCCATTTTCAGTTATTTAGGCCCCAGCACCCAGTCCTAGGAGAGAGGTCCCACAGCAAGGAATCATGCGTCATATCAACCACCACCGGAGAAGGCCACTCTCAGTTATTTCAGCCCAGCACCCAGACAGAGGATACAGGTCCCACAGCAAGGAATCATGCGTCATATCAACCACCACCGGAGAAGGCCGCTCTCAGTTATTTAAGCCCAACGCCCAGACAGAGGATACAGGTCCCACAGCAAGGAATCATGCGTCATATCAACCACCACTGGAGAACGCCACTTTCAGTTATTTCGGCCCAGCACCCAGACCGAGGAGAGAGGTCCCACAGCAAGGAATCGTGCGTCATATCACCCACCACTGGAGAAGCCAACTCTCAGTTATTTCGGCCCCACCACCCAGACAGAGGAGAGAGGTCCCACAGCAAGGAATCATGCGTCATATCAACCACCACTGGAGAAGGCCACTCTCAGTTATTTCAGCCCAGCACCCAGACAGAGGATACACGTCCCACAGCAAGGAAACATGCGTCATATCACCCACTACTGGAGAAGGACACTTTCAGTTATTTCAGCCCAGCACCCAGTCAGAGGACAGAGGTCCCACAGCAAGGAATCATGCGTCATATCACCCACCACTGGAGAAGGCCATTTTCACTTATTTAGGCCCCAGCACCCAGTCAGAGGAGAGAGGTCCCACAGCAAGGAATTATGCGTCATATTAACCACCACCGGAGAAGGCCACTCTCAGTTATTTCGGCCCAGCACCCAGACAGAGGAGAGAGGGCCCACAGCAAGGAATCATGCGTCATATCAACCACCACCGGAGAAGGCCACTCTCAGTTATTTCAGCCCAGCACCCAGACAGAGGATACAGGTCCCACAGCAAGGAATCATGCGTCATATCACCCACCACTGGAGAAGGCCACTTTCAGTTATTTAGACCCCAGCACCCAGACAGAGGAGAGAGGTCCCACAGCAAGGAATCATGCGTCATATCAACCACCACCGGAGAAGGCCACTCTCAGTTATTTCGGCCCAGCACCCAGACAGAGGATAGAGGTCCCACAGCAAGGAATCATGCGTCATATCAACCACCACCGGAGAAGGCCACTCTCAGTTATTTCAGCCCAGCACCCAGACAGAGGAGAGAGGTCCCACAGCAAGGAATCATGAGTCATATCAACCACCACCGTAGAAGGCCACTCTCAGTTATGTCAGCCCAGTACCCAGAGAGAGGATACACGTCCCACAGCAAGGAATCATGCGTCATATCAACCACCACCGTAGAAGGCCACTCTCAGTTATTTCAGCCCAGCACCCAGACAGAGGATACACGTCCCACAGCAAGGAATTATGCGTCATATCAACCACCACCGGAGAAGGCCACTTTCAGTTATTTCGGCACAGCACCCAGACCGAGGATATAGGTTCCACAGCAAGGAATCATGCGTCATATCACCCACCACTGGAGAAGGCCACTTTCAGTTATTTCGGCCCAGCACCCAGACAGAGGAGAGAGGTCCCACAGCAAGGAATCATGCGTCATATCAACCACCACTGGAGAAGGCCACTCTCAGTTATTTCAGCCCAGCACCCAGACAGAGGAGACAGGTCCCACAGCAAGGAATCATGCGTCATATCAACCACCACTGGAGAAGGCCACTCTCAGTTATTTCAGCCCAGCACCCAGACAGAGGAGAAAGGTCCCACAGCAAGGAATCATGCGTCATATCAACCACCACTGGAGAAGGCCACTCTCAGTTATTTCAGCCCAGCACCCAGACAGAGGATACAGGTCCCACAGCAAGGAATCATGCGTCATATCACCCACCACTGGAGAAGGCCACTCTCAGTTATTTCAGCCCAGCACCCAGACAGAGGATACAGGTCCCACAGCAAGGAATCATGCGTCATATCAACCACCACTGGAGAAGGCCACTCTCAGTTATTTCAGCCCAGCACCCAGACAGAGGAGACAGGTCCCACAGCAAGGAATCATGCGTCATATCAACCACCACTGGAGAAGGCCACTCTCAGTTATTTCAGCCCAGCACCCAGACAGAGGATACAGGTCCCACAGCAAGGAATCATGCGTCATATCACCCACCACTGGAGAAGGCCACTTTCAGTTATTTCGGCCCAGCACCCAGACAGAGGAGACAGGTCCCACAGCAAGGAATCATGCGTCATATCACCCACCACTGGAGAAGGCCACTCTCAGTTATTTCGGCCCAGCACCCAGACAGAGGAGAGAGGTCCCACAGCAAGGAATCATGCGTCATATCACCCACCACTGGAGAAGGCCACTTTCAGTTATTTAGACCCCAGCACCCAGACAGAGGAGAGAGGTCCCACAGCAAGGAATCATGCGTCATATCACCCACCACTGGAGAAGGCCACTTTCAGTTATTTCGGCCCAGCACCCAGACAGAGGAGAGAGGTCCCACAGCAAGGAATCATGCGTCATATCAACCACCACTGGAGAAGGCCACTTTCAGTTATTTCAGCCCAGCACCCAGACAGAGGATACAGGTCCCACAGCAAGGAATCATGCGTCATATCACCCACCACTGGAGAAGGCCATTTTCAGTTATTTAGACCCCAGCACCCAGACAGAGGAGAGAGGTCCTACAGCAAGGAATCATGCGTCATATCAACCACCACCGGAGAAGGCCACTCTCAGTTATTTCAGCCCAGCACCCAGACAGAGGATACAGGTCCCACAGCAAGGAATCATGCGTCATATCACCCACCACTGGAGAAGGCCACTTTCAGTTATTTCGGCCCAGCACCCAGACAGAGGAGAGAGGTCCCACAGCAAGGAATCATGCGTCATATCAACCACCACCGGAGAAGGCCACTTTCAGTTATTTCAGCCCAGCACCCAGACAGAGGATACACGTCCCACAGCAAGGAATCATGCGTCATATCACCCACCACTGGAGAAGGCCACTTTCAGTTATTTCGACCCCAGCACCCAGACAGAGGAGAGAGGTCCCACAGCAAGGAATCATGCGTCATATCAACCACCACCGGAGAAGGCCACTCTCAGTTATTTCAGCCCAGCACCCAGACAGAGGATACAGGTTCCACAGCAAGGAATCATGCGTCATATCAACCACCACCGGAGAAGGCCACTCTCAGTTATTTC
>JAKVIS010005202.1:0-12531 GCA_033119425.1 Bufotes viridis | reverse complement strand
TGCCCCACCTATCTAATAGGTGACCTTGATTAAGGTGGTATATATAGGTGTGTGTGTCTCTCCTCCCACTGGTTGCTGTTGCACATGGAGGTAACAAGGGGCAGCACACCATATATGCGGGGACTGTGCTCCTGAAAAATGCGCCACAGCATAAATTGGTTAGGATAGGAACCCGCCTGAACTGAGACCACCTTGTCGCCGGTAGGTGGGCTTAGATGTATTTTGATCAAAATGTATTGACCAAGTGTCTCAGTTTTTATGAAGAGTGAGGGCTTAGTCCATATGTTATGCTTGCATCTATTTTTATAGTGCATTATTTTCTGTGATTTTGTAAATATAACTGTAGCCAAAGCTAAAATATTTGATAAATGCAGAGTCCAAAAAATATAAACATTATCCCAGTAAACCTTGTATAGAGCTGAAGGGAATCATTGACTTTTTGTCAGCCTCTCTACTGTAGCTCATTTGGAAGTGAGAAGGTGACAGTTGGACATGAAGCATATAGGAAGTGATTATTCTCTGTTTTATGGCATGTCATTTGTTTTGAAACACAATTCCTTTAAACCCATCTCTTCCACTCACAGTACCTATTAGTCTTGATTTATAGCCCTATAACAGATCATCCAAAAAAGGCCATTGAATGTCAGTATGAGGAAAGAACACTTACGATTGCCTTCCCTCTCTATTCAGTATTTACACAACCCATCTGCTTAGTTGCATATATAGACAATATAAGAGCATGTGCTTTTGCAGACTGCCTATCTCATAGATCAAAGTTTTTTTTTTTAGTATAGCATAATCTTTGAAAGTTATAAAATAGCAGTCTATTATGACCAGCTGGACATTTTATTTAGAGCAATTGTTCTGTTGATATTACTGATATATGGTCACTAGGAGATATGAGTGGGTGAAGATTTAATCATTTATCAATTACCAGATTTTGTTTGACTTCTATTGGCAAAAAGCTGTTCAGGCAGCACAAAAGATACACTCTGAACTACTGATTATCTAAAATCTTTGGGGTACAATAAAGGTTGTTTCTGGGAATTAAGAAATGATGACCTATTCTTAGAATAGGTCATCAATATTCATGGGGTTCCGACTCTCGCAACGCCAATAATCAGCTGTTTGAAGGTGCTGTCCGGACACTCTGGACTTTTCATACTAGTGTTAGCCAAGGGCATCACTGTGTATTGTATAGTGGCTGTGCTTGGTATTGTAGCGCAACCTCATTCACTTGATCAGGACTGAGCTGCTTAAATGTCATGTGCCTAATGGACATGACATCAGAAGCCTAAGGAGGAGGCTGTAACATTTATCAGAGAACTGCAGCCTCTTCAAACAGATGAATGACTTGAGTAGCGGGAGGTAGACCACCACCAAACAGATTTTATTGACCTGAGGATAAGAAAATAAAATCCAGGAAATCCCTTAACAAAGAAGTCAAAGGAATTGACCCTGAGGACACACAATCTATACAGTGCAATTCCAAAGACAAGGCCCACCAGGGGATCAGGGATATGTAAAAGAACATTCCTATACATATATATATATATATATATATATATATATATATATATTAGCAGGATGACCCCGCTTCGTACGAGTATATTTCGACTATTTCATTTAATGTTTGTGTGTGAGGTTAAAATATATCCACAGTGTTCCCCATAACAGTGACCTCTACAGCACTCCTTATCCTTAATAGTGACCTCCACAGCAGCTCACTCCCTTAACTTTGGCCCCCACAGTAGCTCGCCCCTTTAACAGTGACCTCTACAGTGTCCCACCCCGTTAATTGTGACCTTCACAGCCCCAATTACCCAAAGCAGTATTCTCCACAGCGGCCCATCCCTTTAACAATGACCCTCCACAACACCCTTCCCCTGAACATTGCCCTCCACAGCAGCCCACACCCTTAACTATGACCTTCACACCAGCTGGCTCCCTTAACTGTGACCTCCACAGAGGCCTGCCCCCTTATATTGACATCCACAGCACCTAGCCCCCTTAACAGTGACCTCCAAAATACGCCATCCCCGTAACAGTGACATGCACAGAACCTTGTCACCTTAACAGTGACCTCTACAGTACCCTGCCAACTTAACTGTGACCTAAACTGTACCCTGCCATTTAATTGTGACCTCCACAGCGCCCATCCCCTTAACAGTGACCTCCACAGTACCCCACCCCCTTAACAATGATCTTCACAGTGGCCCACACGCTTTACAGTGACCCTCCACAGCATTCTACCCCTTAACAGGGACCTCCACAGCAGTCCACCCCCTTTAAAGTGACCCCCTAACAATGGCCTGCCCTTTAACATTGACCTCCACAAAATTCTACCCCCTTAACAGTGACCTTCACAGTGGCCCTCCCCCTTAACAATGACCCCCCCTCCAACAGTGCTCCCTTAAAGTTAATACAAGGTATATACTAATGTATTGTGATAATATTGCTTCCTTTCCTGGCTGGATTCATTTTTCCATCACTATAATACACTGCCTGTTTCCATGGTTACAGACCACCCTTCAATCCTTCAGTGGTGGTCATACTTGCACACTATAGGAAAAAGCACTGGCCTCTATGGTGTGCGGGACCAGAGATAAGCGAATTTCTCAAAAATTTTATTTGGTATTATCCGAATTTATTCATGGCTAGGGATGAGCGAACTCGATGAAGTTTGGGTTCCCCGGGTTAGGCCGAACTTCAGGTCAAAATTCTGGTTCAGGACCTGAACTTCACTTTAATATTTTCCACTATAGCATGGTTATAAGGGAAAATAATAGCATTCTTAAGATAGAATGCTAAATAAAATGGCCATTAAGGGGTTAAAAATAATGACAAAAACTCACCTCATCCACCTGATAACACAGCCGGTATCCTCTTCTATCTTCAATCAGCAGGAGCTACGATTACGTCATCGCAGGTCCTTTTGCAGGTCCTGAAGAAAGAAGAGGATACCGGCTGCGTGATCAAGTGGATGAGGTGAGTTTTTTTCATTCATTTTAACCCCTCAATGGCCATTTTATTTAGCATTCTATCTTAATAATGCTATTATTTTCCGTTATAACCATGTTATAATGGAAAATAATAAGATCATCCGAACACCGAACCAAAACTTCATTAAAAAAGTCCAGGTGCTGGTTAGAGTACCCGAACTCGCAAAGTTTGGTACGAACCCGAACTTTGTAGTTCTGGTTCACTCAACCCTATTCATGGTGAAAAAATGGCTATTTCCTGGCTGTAGAGAGCCTTCATAGTGGTGTAGAACACTGAGCCTTGCAGTAACACGCATAGGGAGTCTGCTGTGGTAGTGAACCAATGCTGTGAGTCAGTATGACATGCAGATGACAGGCGTCACTTTTAGAATCACTGCATACTTCACTTATTTGGGCAGTTACGGAGCCAAAACTGATCAAATAACTCAACTGTGAACTCAGCCTTACAGGTGAATGTTAACATCAAGAAGAAGAGTACTTTTACACCGTTGGCATCTGATTCCACATAGATGTCTACAGAACCTGTTCTATTAAACGCTTATACAAGTAGAGCCCACCCCCCCACCCCCCGACAGAGTGGAGAGGGTGTCAGCAGTAAGTTTGTGTTGACGTCACTGATTATTTTGCCCTTCCTCTGATCGATCAGAACAATAACCCCCAAAAAACGGATCCTGTCTGTGGAGCATCTGCCTTCACTGGGTCAGCATTTGGTCAGTAATCTATCAGTATTGCTAAAACCGATAAAAATGGAGTTGATCCGAAACAGAGATGACACGTGAATGGAACATTTGCATGTCTTCTGTGTTTTGTACCAACTCCTGCTTTTGGCTACCAAATCATAAGCCAAATCTGATGGGACCATACAGGCCTTACAGCTGCTACACAGACATGATCTGTTGTGCATCTCATTTTTCCTTCCTTATGGCAGATCAGAAGAAGGGTCAAATAACTATGATTTCAGAAAGGCCGAAAAGCAAAATAGTGGCCTAGTCATGAAGTGGGGAGGGTGGGAACAGCATGAGAAGTCCACAAAGTGGCCCTATGACATAGTGGTGAGGTGGAAGAAGCATGAGGAGACCACAGAGTGGCCCAATGACAGTGTCTGTTGTTGGCAGCAGTATCATGAGGAGGCCACAGAGTGGCACAATGGCAGTGTGGAGGTATTAGAAGCAGCATCAGGAGGCCACAGAGTGGCACAATGACAGTGTGGAGGTGGCAGCAGCATAAGGAGAAGGCCACAGGGTGGCACAATGACAAAGTGTGTAGGGGGCAGCAGCATCATCAGGAGGCCACAGAGTGGCACAGTTACAGAGCATGGAGGTGGCAGCAGAAACATCAGGAGAAGGCCACAGGGTGGCACAATGACAGTGTGGAGGTGGCAGCAGCATCAAGAGGCCAAAGAGTGGCACAATGACAGAGTATGAAGGTGGCGGCGGCAGCAGCATCAGGAGGAGGCCACAGGGTGGCACAATGGCAATGTGGAGGTGGCAGCAACATCAGGAGGCCACAGAGTGGCAAGGTGACATAGTGTGGAGGTGGCAGCAGCATCTGGAGATCACAGAGTGGCAAAGTGAAATAGTGTGGGGGTGGCAGCAGCATCAGGAGACCACAGAGTGGCAAGATGACATAGTGTGGAGGTGGCAGCATCAGGAGACCACAGAGTAGCAAGGTGACATAGTGGGGAGGTGGCAGCAGGATCAAGAGGTGGATGGCAATACCAGTACCAGCTGAATATGGTGGGTGAAAGAAGGAGCACTTGGCATCAGATGTATGGAATCAGGTGGTTGGCAGCCTCACAAAAGTAGCTGAGGCAGGTATCTAGAAGAGTCCGGTCTCTTTTGTCAAAGTGTTGGTGTGGCACCATGGATGATCTAGTCTGATGCATCAGGCATTGGCGGGGGGAAATCCTGGCTGATCCATGCCTGATTCATCTTGACAAAAGGTCAATCTGTCCACATTTTGGGTGGACAGACGAGTTCTTCTTGGGGTAACTATAGCCCCTGCCGCACTAAACACCCGCTCTGATGCTACACTACTGACCATGCATGACAGATTTTCCAGGGGAAATTTAGCCAGTTGCGGCAACAAATCGAGTTTGGCTGCCCAGTAGTCCAGCAGATCTTCAATGTGGGGGGGGGGGCAGGGTGCTGTCCAAGTATGACACCACCTGCTAGTTCAGGTCCTGCTCCAGGTCCAGCTGCTGTGCTGCTGCTGGTGAGTAGTTTCTTCACTAGGCGGGTGAAGAAAGCTGCTCATCAGTGACTCTAGACTCAAGTTGCTGCTGATGGAGCTGTAAGTGCTCCTACCCCCCACTCTGCCACAGCAGCTATGGCAGAGGAATATGAGCACAGAGGGCCTCCCCAGTCAGACCTGCGAGAGGATGGACGATGGCGCAGATAGGCAGCGGCCAACTGACTACATAGGATGTCTCTATAGTAGTTCAGTTTGTCCTTCCCTCTCAGCGGGGGTCACCTGTGTGTCAAAACCACCCATTTCGCCACACATTGCTTGTGCTCCAATGTCATCCTTCTCATCCTCCTCCTCCAGTCCAGCCCCCACAGTGCTCATATGGCCATGAGATCTAGGCGCCACTTCTCCAGTGCCCTGACTAGCCAGATTTACCAGCATCTGCTCCAGGACATGAAGCAGTAGAATGACGTCGTTCATACAGTAGACCTGGCGACTGACAAATAATGTGGCCTCTTCAAAGGGCCTGTAAACTGCAGCAGTCACGCATTTTGCCACTGGCTGACATCGAAGTTACACAGAGGAGTACTCCTGTCTGCTTGGATCATCAAGAAATCACTTATGGCTTTTCTCTGTTTGTATAGTCGGTCCAACATATGGAGGGTGGAATTCCAATGAGTGAAAATGTCGCATATTAGCCTATGTTAGGGGATGCCATTCTGCTGCTGCAGCTCAAGGAGGATGTGCTTTGCGGTGTACAAGTGGCTGAAGTGCATGCAAAGTTTCCTGGCCATTTTTAGGATGTCTTGCAGATGGGTGGAAGACTTCAGGAACTGCTTGACAACCAGATGTTTTGCAAGGCACATGGCTCAGCCTTCCTTGACGCAGTCGGTCACCATGGTTCCGATTTTCAGTTGTCGCAGAGAAAGCCAGGATTCAATTTCTTGATGAATCACACGGAGTAGTTCCTCCCCTGTGTGACTCCATTCGCCAAGCACACCAGGTGCAGAACAGCATGACACCACCATGTCCTGCACATGTGTAACGCTAAAGGGGCACTGTGACTTGTCCCTGCAGTGGAGGTTGAAGACATGGTGGAGGATGAGGAAGCAGAGATGGACATTGTTGCAGGACCAACGGCATAACAACATGGAGGTGGAAGCGGCGTGACCTGGCCAAGTTGCTGGTGTGGCTGTGCAGGAAACACATTCACCCAGTGGGCCGTAAAGGACATGTATTGTCACTGACCGTAGTTACAGATCCACACGTCGAAGCTGCTGTGCACTTTGGCAGACACCGACAGGCTCAAGGACTGGACCAACTTCAGTTCTAGTTACGTGTGCAGGGCTGGTACTGCCTTTTTGGCAAAGAAATGACGGTTTGGGACTCTCTACCTCTGCTCGGCACAAGCCATCAGTTCTCTGAAAGGTGCAGAGTCCATAACTTAGAAAGCGATGGACTGCAGCACCAGCAACTTGGCCAGGAGCACATTCAGCTTCTGCGCCATTGGATGAGTGCAGGCATACTGTTGTCTCTTGGTAATCGCTTTAGTGATCGATTGCATATGGATTGACTGACTAGGAGTAGGATAAGGAGCAGGCGCATAAGGACCATCACATGATGGGAAGGACAGACAGCTCCTTTCGGCTGAGGTGGTGGAGCCTTAACTGCCTGAAATCGTATGCGTGCCACTGGGTGATGCAGTGGGTGCTGTGGCAGGGCTTGACCACCACATTGTAGCCACGGTTCTCGAAGGCCACTTTATGGTGACGCTGCATATGTTGACACAGGGCCGTGGTGCCAACATTGGCACCCTGGCCACGCTTCACCTTCTTCCCACAGATTCTACAAATGGCCGTGTTCACCTCCTCTGGCGGCTTAACAAAAAACTGCCACACTGCTGAGCATATATATATAAATATATATATTTTTTTCCACTAATAGACGCCAAAAAGGGCTTTAGAACATATAACTACACCTCTGAATGGCAAATAATATATATATTTTTTGCCACTAATACACGCCAAAAAGGGCTTTAAAAATGATAACTGCACTGCTGAACGGCAAATAATATATATTTTTTGCCACTAATACATGACGTTCTATATGTTGCCACAGGGCTGTGGTGCCAATATTGGCAACCTGGCCCCGTATCACCTTCTGCCCACAGATTCGTCAAATGGCCATGTTCACCTCCTCCAGCAGCTTAACAAAAAACTGCCACACCGCCAAGTAGGTGATGTTACCACCAACACTCCACACTGACTGACTGCTACCGCTGCCACCCTGCTGACTCCCAGCCACGTTACCGACTTGCTTGCTCCGTCACTTCCTCACACGCAAGCTGCCACCCTCTTTTCCCCATGATGATGAAGCCACTTTGTCACCCAAATCCCAATTGCAATTGGCTACATCATCATCGAGTACGGTCTGCAAGTCACTGATGTCCTCCTCAACGATCTCTGAGCCAGGAGCCTGACCGCTCGCAACACCAGCTCCCTTCTCCACTCTCCTCATAACTACTTGCTCGCCTACTGGAGGAAGCGGCGGATGTCTCCTCCAGATTTTGGCTGGGCAGTAGCTGCTGAGTGTGCTCTAGTAGATCGTCCTCGCTGAAAAGTAGAGCCTAGCCAAGGGAATTTTATACTTCTCGTGCTGAGGGAACTGAAAATTACAGAGGAAGGTTCAGGACAAGTGGGGGCACAGGGACTGCTCCCGGCCATGCCAACTAATTATCGTGTCAGAGGAACCCACCGAATCTTGGCTGGGGGTGTACGATGTCACTTGGGATGAAGTGGATGACCGAGTCAACCATTCAAGAACCGCTGGGTTGCTGGTCAAGACACGACCACTAGCTGACACTGGGAGCTCAGGCCTCTGAAAGTGACCCCCTGCTGCCATGCCCCCCAGAAACATTAATACCTCTGCCCTGTTTTTTTTTGTTACTAATACCCACCAAAAAAAAGCTTTAGAACATATAACTGCACTGCTGAAGGAAAATAATACTTTTTTTTTGCCACTAAAACACCCCAAAAAAGGCTTTAGAACATATAAATGCACTGCTGAACGGCAAATAATACTTTTATTTTGCCACTAAGACACGCCAAAAGGGGCTGTAATTTTCTCACTTCACCACATAACTGCTAATAAGCTCTTTTTTCTCCACTAATACATGCCAAAAAAGGCTTTAGAACATATCACTGCACCCAAGTATTACAAATAATATTTTTTTTCCCACTAATACATGCTAAAAACGCTTTAGAACATATAACTGCACTGCTGAAAGGCAAATAATCCTTTTTTTTTGCCACTAATACGCGACAAAAAGGGCTGTAATTTTCTTACTTAACCTCACAACGCCAAATTTAATTTTTTTTTGCCACTAATACACGCTAGTGTTATGAGCAAATATTCGCAAAGCGAATTTTAATTGCGGATATCGTGATTTTGAGATTTTGCGAATATGTGACCCCATATTCGCAATTATGAATATTCACTTTTAAGATGGCTAGTGATTGGGAAACTGTATCTTGAAAATAAAAGATTCAGACATAATTCCCCCAACTTTAATTGCTTTCTATAACAATTTTCACTATTTTGTCACTAGAGAATGTCAATCTATAATTTGTATGCGCATCCTAAGCTGTCAGGTACGCTATTGCCGCCTCGTGTCAAGGCTGTGAAATGCCTCATGCTGCGAAGTGATTAGTGTGAATATCAACTACCGAATAATCGCATCTGCCAATTTCTGTCCCAAGTTTAATAACATTTCCCCATCCCCGATGTTAATATACAAATCTAATCAATGGTTTAAATACTCCTGTCAGAGTAAATATTTAATAGGTAAAAACTGTCCTGTGAATGTTCGTCACTTGAATATTCGCATTAATCTATTCGCGGTTTTTGTTCCCTTTCCTACCAAGCGTTAACAGGTTGTGTCAGACTCCAGTATGCATGTATTGCTAAAATTCCTATATATCTTTTTCACACGCAATTATAACTTGAAAAATTAATCGCAAGTCATGATATTAAATATGAAATAACAAATATTGCGAATTCGCGAATATATGACGAATATGATGCAAATTATTAGTCAAATATCGCAAACTTGAATATGGGTCTTTGCGCTCATCACTAATAAACGCCAAAAAAGCTTTAGAACATATAACTGCACTGCTGAACGGCAAATAATACTTTTTTTTTGCCACTAATACACCCCAAAAAGGACTGCAATTTTCTCACTTCACCACAAAACGGCTAATAAGCCCTTTTCCCCCACTTATACATGCCAAAAAAGGCTTTAGAACGTATAAATGCATCACACAAGGGCTAATAAGACATAGAAATATTTTCTACTAATACACCCTGTTAACCCCTTCAGGACCTGGCCATTTTTCACCTTAAGGACCAGGCGATTTTTTGCAAATCTTACAAATCAGTCACTTTATGTGGTGACAACTTTAAAACGCTTTTACTTATCCAAGCCATTCTGAGATTGTTTTCTTGTCACATATTGTACTTCATGACAAAGGTAAATTTGAGTCAAAACATTTCATTTTTATTTATAAAAAAATACCAAAGTTATAAAAAAAATTGAAAAATTCACAATTTTCAAAATTTTTATTTCTCTGCTTTTAAACCAGATAGTCATACCTCCTAAAATAACTATTACTTTGGATTTCCCATATGTCTACTTCATGTTTGGGTCATTTTGGAAATGACGTTTTCTTTTTTTGGGACGTTAGAAGGCTTAGGCCCCTTTCACACGGGCGTGCTTCCGTGCGGGTGCAATGCGTGAGGTGGACTCATTGCACCCGCACTGAATCCGGACCCATTTATTTCAATGGGGCTATGCACATGAGCAGTGATTTTCACGCATCACTTCTGCGTTGCGTGAAAATCGCAGCATGCTCTATATTGTGCGTTTTTCACGCAACGCAGGCCCCATAGAAGTGAATGGGGCTGCGGGAAAATCGCAAACATCCGCAAGCAAGTGCGGATGCAGTGCGATTTTCCCACAAGGTTGCTAAGAGACGGGACCCGATCTTTATTATTTTCCCTTATAACATTGTTATAAGGGAAAATAATAGCATTCTCAATGCAGAATGCTTTGTAAAATGTGGATTAAGGGGACCATGTGATGAGCGCGGTGACGTCATCACAGGTCCTTTAGCCGGCAGCTAATGCTTGAAGAAGACAGAAGAGATCGCAACTACGCGATCAAGAGTATAAGGGGAGTTCATTTTTTTTATTTTTAACCCCTTAATCCACATTTTACAAAGCATTCTGTATTGAGAATGTGATTATTTTCCCTTATAACCATGTTATAAGGGAAAATAATAAAATCTACAGAATACTCAACCCAAACCCGAACTTTAGTGATGAAGTCCGGGTTTGGGTCTGGGTACCAAACATGCCGATTTTTCCCCCGCGCGTGCAAAAGGCGTTAAAACGCTTTGCACCCATGCGGAAAACTCACATTTCCCGCAAGGCACCCGCCTCTTATCTGGGTGTTAAACGTGACGCCCGTGTGATAGAGACCTTAAAAGTTTAGAAGCAAATCTTACATTTTTTAAGAAAATTTCCAAAACCCACTTTTTAAGGACCAGTTCAGGGCTGAAGTCACTTTGGAAGTCACTCCATAAATTACCCCATTTTAGAAACTACACCCCTCAAAACTGATTTTACAAACTTTGTTAACCCTTTAGGTGTTCCAAAAGAATTAATGGAAAATAGAGATGACATTTCAGAATTTCACTTTTTTGGCAAATTTTTCATTTTAATCATTTTTTACGCTAACAAAGCTAGGGTTAATAGCCAAACAAAACTTAATATTTATTGCCCTGATTCTGTAGTTTGGAGAAACACCCCATATGTGGTCGTAAACTGCTGTACGGGCACATGGCAGGGTGCAGAATGAAAGAAACGCCATATGGTTTTTGGAGGGAAGATTTCACTGGGATCATTTTAAGTTGGCATGTCATATATGAAGACCCCCTAATGTACCCCTAGAGTATAAACTTAAAAAAGACCCCATTTTGGAAAGTACGGGATAAGGTGGCAGTTTTGTTGGTACTATTTTAGGGTACATATGATTTTTGGTTGCTCTATATTACACTTTTTGAGGCAAGGTATATTAGGGAATAATTCCTCCCTATCCTTTCCCTACACTTCTAATGATCATTCCCTGAACTTCCATTCTGCAAAATAAAAGTTTTAAAGTCTTTCCGAACACTGTCCCTAGAGCCTGCTGACGTCTCTCCCTGCACTAAGTACTCTGGAAAATGGCTGAATCCAAGATAGCTGAGGCTATTTATAGGGCTGTGACATTACAGGGCTGGCTGGCTGCTGCTTGGCTGCATGCATGGCATTGTGCGTGATACCTTGTTCCCAGAGTTCTTTGCTCCATGTCCTAACACGTGCAGCAGCTATTTTAGGAAAAAATGTGATTCGTTACCACGAAGTGTGAGGAAATTCGGATTCGGTGCCAATCGAATTTGTTTCTTAAATTCGGATTGAATTCCACTTCGTCAACTTCGATTCACTCATCTCTATATATTATATCTCTGGCATATAGAAAATAGTTGATTCCAGTTTATTCTGCCAAAAAATGCATTAATTTATATACTTACAGCAATTATAAGTGACACCTTGTGAAAAATTATAAATGTTAACTGATTTCCAAGGTCTTAATAAATGAGAACAGAAAAATAAATTGATTTGTTTACTTGAAAAGGTGACATTTAAATCATTCTGCAGATGGTTCATGGCCATCTGGTAGGAATATTTTTTCTCCATAAAATACCTAATATAATACCAAAATGCAATTTTTACTAAAATATACTTATTTGGGGTCAGGTGTCAAACTGGTGTAAAGTAGAACATTTATGATATCATATTCCAGACTCTATCAGTTTCTCAGTGATAATTATTGAAATTTTCCTAAATTTTTCTGAGCAAAACAGTATTTTACATAGATATATGTAATAAAGGAAAAGTCAAACTATTCCTTATGTCCAAGGCTTCTTCTTTGATTAGCAGCCCCTTGAGGGTGCAAGAAATGATTAAAAGTACGTTTTCTCCAGAAAAAGGCCTCATGCACACAACCTTATGTGTTTTGAGGTCCGCAAATTTTGGATCGACAAAAAAAAACGAATGATGTCCGTATGGCATCCGTTTTTTTTGTGGATCCGTTATTTTTGCGGATCCATTGAATTAATGCCTATCCTTGTCTGCAAACTAGAAAACATAGGACATGCTCAATTTTTTTTTTGTGGGGCTATGGAACGGATATACTGATGTGGACAGCAAATGGTGTGCTGTCAGAATTTTTGGCGGATCC
>JAKVIS010005201.1:0-12103 GCA_033119425.1 Bufotes viridis | reverse complement strand
CTGCATGATAAATTCTCTTTGCTAAAGTGAGACAACCCAGATTAACACATCTCTAATAAGATAATGATGTGGTCTTTACCTCTAGAAATAAATCCTTCACTTGCACTGGGCCCAAAGGAACTTAAGCATGTCTCTAGAAAGTTATTGACACAATTTTTTACTTCTAGAACTTATTCTACTCTTTGATTTGGCCTCCATTAATTAAACATATCGGTTTCATCTTCTCTCTAAAGAGGAGGCCAGTCAAGTATAACAGGTGTATTTAAAGAGAACATTTTTTATCTCAAGAGCAGAGATAATTATTAATACTACAAATCTATTGGAAGAAACAAGCATTGTCAATGTTCAAATATAAATCCTAGATACTTTTCAATAATTAAGACCTTGGAAAAGATAGACTTATGCGCTACTTTCCTTAAATTATAAATAAAGAGGTTAAAGGTCACCTATTAAAAAATAATAGCCTCTCACACGCCCCACAGCTATCCTGTCCGCTAATCATTATAGGTGATATGTCTACCCTTTTAAGCAGAAATAATCTTACCAATTTGCTTATAATTTAGGCAAAGTAGCAGAACAAACTCTATATTTATGGATTATACACAGTACATTGCATACTACAAAAATCTTTGCTATTTCACTACCATAAGATTTTTCTCAGCATAACCTCCATATTTGATTTTCTCTCTAAAAATTAACAGCTATTGATCTAAAGGAACTCATCCTTCAGTTGGTCTGGGTCCCAGGGATTAAAGCGGTTGTCTCACTTCTGCAACTGACCTTTATTATCTAGATAAAGGCAATACTAGTCCCAATGTATTACAAATAATTCTATTGTTTCCTTTTCTGGCTGCATTCATTTTTCTATCATATCATACACTGCTTGTTTCCATGGTTACAAAAAGCCTGCTATCCATAAGCAGTGGTCTTGCTTGCACACTATAAGACAAAGCAGTGGTCTATCTAGTAGGCGGGACCATGGGAGCTCAACTAGGCCGGTGTTTTGTCTGATATTGTGAAAGCATGGGCACTGCTGCCTGATTGTAGGGTTGTCATCATAACCATGGAAATGAGCAGTGTATAATGTGCTGGAAAAAGAAATCAAGCTAGCAAAAGTGGCAACTGAAAAAGTCACCATAAATAGTAAATGCCTGTTATTAAACTTACACTGCATAATAAATTCTCTTTGCTAAAGTGAGACAACCCAGATTAACACTTCTCTAATAAGATAATGATGTGGTCTTTACCTCTAGGAATAAATCCTTGACTTGCCCTGGGCCCAAGGAACTTAAGTATGTCTCTAGAATGTTATTGACACAATTTTTACTTCTAGAACTTATTCTACTCTTTGATTTGGCCTCCATTAATTAAACATATCGGTTTTACCTCTAAAGAGGAGGCCAGTCAAGTATATCAAGTGTATTTAAAGAGAACATTTTTTATCTCAAGAGCAGAGATAATTGTTAATACTACAAATCTATTGGAAGAAACAAGCATTGTCAATGTTCAAATATAAATCCTAGATACTTTTCAAGTATTCAAGACCTTGGAAAAGATAGACTTATGCGCTACTTTCCTTAAATTATAAATAAAGAGGTTAAAGGTCACCTATTAAAAAAATAATAGCCTCCTCACACGCCCCTACAGCTATCCTGTCCAGCACCATTATAGGTGATATGTCTACCCTTTAGGTAGAAAGAATCTTTACCAATCTGCTTATAATTTAGGCAAAGTAGCAGAACAAACTCTATATTTATGGATTATACACAGTAAATCGTATACTACAAAAATCTTTGCTTAATCACTACCATAAGATTTTTCTCAGCATAACCCCATATTTTATTCCCTCTCTAAAAGTAACAGCTATAGATCTAAAGGAACTCATCCTTCAGTTGGTCTGGGTCCCAGGGACTTAAAGCGGTTGTCTCACTTCTGCAACTGACCTTTATTATGTAGATAAAGGCAATACTAGTCCCAATGTATTACAAATAATTCTATTGTTTCCTTTTCTGGCTGCATTCATTTTTCTATCATATCATACACTACTTGTTTCCATGGTTACAAAAAGCCTGCTATCCATAAGCAGTGGTCTTGCTTGCACACTATAAGACAAAGCAGTGGTCTATCTAGTAGGCGGGACCATGGGAGCTCAACTAGGCCGATGTTTTGTCCGATATTGTGCAAGCATGGGCACTGCTGCCTGATTGTAGGGTGGTCATCATAACCATGTAAATGAGCAGTGTATAATGTGATGGAAAAATAAATCAAGATAGCAAAAGAGGCAACTGAAAAAGTCACCATAAATAGTAAATGCCTGTTATTAAATTTACACTGCATGATAAATTCTCTTTGCTAAAGTGAGACAACCCAGATTAACACATCTCTAATAAGATAATGATGTGGTCTTTACCTCTAGGAATAAATCCTTCACTTGCATTGGGCCCAAGGAACTTAAGTATGTCTCTAGAAAGTTATTGACACAATTTTTACTTCTAGAACTTATTCTACTCTTTGATTTGGCCTCCATTAATTAAACATATCGGTTTTACCTCTAAAGAGGAGGCCAGTCAAGTATATCAAGTGTATTTAAAGAGAACATTTTTTATCTCAAGAGCAGAGATAATTATTAATACTACAAATCTATTGGAAGAAACAAGCATTGTCAATGTTCAAATATAAATCCTAGATACTTTTCAAGGATTCAAGACCTTGGAAAAGATAGACTTATGGGCTACTTTCCTTAAATTATAAATAAAGAGGTTAAAGGTCACCTATTAAAAAAAATAATAGCCTCCTCACACGCCCCTACAGCTATCCTGTCCAGCACCATTATAGGTGATATGTCTACCCTTTATGTAGAAAGAATCTTTTACCAATTTGCTTATAATTTAGGCAAAGTAGCAGAACAAACTCTATATTTATGGATTATACACAGTAAATTGCATACTACAAAAATCTTTGCTATTTCACTACCATAAGATTTTTCTCAGCATAACCCCATATTTGATTTTCTCTCTAAAAATTAACAGCTATAGATCTAAATGAACTCATCCATCAGTTGGTCTGGGTCCCAGGGACTTAAAGCGGTTATTTCACTTCTGCAACTGACCTTTATTATCTAGATCAAGGCAATACTAGTCCCAATGTATTACAAATAATTCTATTGTTTCCTTTTCTGGCTGCATTCATTTTTCTATCATATCATACACTACTTGTTTCCATGGTTACCAATAGCCTGCTATCCATAAGCAGTGGTCTTGCTTGCACACTATAAGACAAAGCAGTGGTCTATCTAGTAGGCGGGACCATGGGCGCTAATCTGGGCCGGTGTTTTGTCTGATATTGTGAAAGCATGGGCACTGCTGCCTGATTGTAGGGTTGTCATCATAACCATGGAAATGAGCAGTGTATAATATGCTGGAAAAATTAATCAAGCTAGCAAAATTGGCAACTGAAAAAGTCACCATAAATAGTAAATGCCTGTTATTAAATTTACACTGCATAATAAATTCTCTTTGCTAAATTGAGACAACCCAGATTAACACTTCTCTAATAAGATAATGATGTGGTCTTTACCTCTAGGAATAAATCCTTCACTTGCCCTGGGCCCAAGGAACTTAAGTATGTCTCTAGAAAGTTATTGACACAATTTTTACTTCTAGAACTTATTCTACTCTTTGATTTGGCCTCCATTAATTAAACATACCGGTTTTACCTCTAAAGAGGAGGCCAGTCAAGTATATCAAGTGTTTTTAAAGAGAACATTTTTTATCTCAAGAGCAGAGATAATTATTAATACTACAAATCTATTGGAAGAAACAAGCATTGTCAATGTTCAAATATAAATCCTAGATACTTTTCAAGGATTCAAGACCTTGGAAAAGATAGACTTATGGGCTACTTTCCTTAAATTATAAATAAAGAGGTTAAAGGTCACCTATTAAAAAAAATAATAGCCTTCTCACACGCCCCTACAGCTATCCTGTCCAGCACCATTATAGGTGATATGTCTACCCTTTAGGTAGAAATAATCTTTTACCTATTTGCTTATAATTTAGGCAAAGTAGCAGAACAAACTCTATATTTATGGATTATACACAGTACATTGCATACTACAAAAATCTTTGCTATTTGACTAATATAAGATTTTTCTCAGCATAACCCCATATTTGATTTTCTCTCTAAAAAGTAACAGCTATAGATCTAAAGGAACTCATCCTTCAGTTGGACAGGATCCCTGGAACTTAAAGCGGTTGTCTCAGTTCTGCATCTGACGTTTATTATGTAGATAAAGGCAATACTAGTCCCAATGTATTACAAATAATTCTATTGTTTTCTTTTCTGGCTGCATTCATTTTTCTATCATATCATACACTGCTTGTTTCCATGGTTACAAAAAGCCTGCTATCCATAAGCAGTGGTCTTGCTTGCACACTATAAGACAAAGCAGTGGTCTATCTAGTAGGCGGGACCATGGGAGCTCAACTAGGCCGGTGATTTGTCTGATATTGTGAAAGCATGGGCACTGCTGCCTGATTGTAGGGTTGTCATCATATCCATGGAAATGAGCAGTGTATAATGTGCTGGAAAAATAAATCAAGCTAGCAAAAGTGGCAACTGAAAAAGGCACCATAAATATTAAATGCCTGTTATTAAATTTACACTGCATGATAAATTTTTTTTGCTAAAGTGAGACAACCCAGATTAACACATCTCTAATAAGATAATGATGTGGTCTTTACCTCTAGGAATAAATCCTTCACTTGCATTGGGCCCAAGGAACTTAAGTATGTCTCTAGAAAGTTATTGACACAATTTTTACTTCTAGAACTTATTCTACTTTTGATTTGGCCTCCATTAATTAAACATATCGGTTTTACCTCTAAAGAGGAGGCCAGTCAAGTATAACAAGTGTATTTAAAGAGAACATTTTTTATCTCAAGAGCAGAGATAATTATTAATACTACAAATCTATTGGAAGAAACAAGAATTGTCAATGTTCAAATATAAATCCTAGATACTTTTCAAGGATTCAAGACCTTGGAAAAGATAGACTTATGGGCTACTTTCCTTAAATTATAAATAAAGAGGTTAAAGGTCACCTATTAAAAAAATAATAGCCTTCTCACACGCCCTACAGCTATCCTGTCCAGCACCATTATAGGTGGTATGTCTACCCTTTAGGTAGAAAGAATTTTTACCAATTTGCTTATAATTTAGGCAAAGTAGCAGAACAAACTCTATATTTATGGATTATACACAGTAAATTGCATACTACAAAAATCTTTGCTATTTCACTACCATAAGATTTTTCTCAGCATAACCCCATATTTGATTTTCTCTCTAAAAATTAACAGCTATAGATCTAAAGGAACTCATCCTTCAGTTGGTCTGGGTCCCAGGGACTTAAAGCGGTTGTTTCACTTCTGCAACTGACCTTTATTATCTAGATAAAGGCAATACTAGTCCCAATGTATTACAAATAATTCTATTGTTTCCTTTTCTGGCTGCATTCATTTTTCTATCATATCATACACTGCTTGTTTCCATGGTTACAAAAAGCCTGCTATCCATAAGCAGTGGTCTTGCTTGCACACTATAAGACAAAGCAGTGGTCTATCTAGTAGGCGGGACCATGGGAGCTCAACTAGGCCGGTGTTTTGTCCGATATTGTGCAAGCATGGGCACTGCTGCCTGATTGTTAGGTTGTCATCATAACCATGGAAATGAGCAGTGTATAATGTGCTGGAAAAATAAATCAAGCTAGCAAAAGTGGCAACTGAAAAGTCACCATAAATAGTAAATGCCTGTTATTAAATTTACACTGCATGATAAATTCTCTTTGCTAAAGTGAGACAACCCAGATTAACACATCTCTAATAAGATAATGATGTGGTCTTTACCTCTAGGAATAAATCCTTCACTTGCACTGGGCCCAAGGAACTTAAGTATGTCTCTAGAAAGTTATTGACACAATTTTTACTTCTAGAACTTATTCTACTCTTTGATTTGGCCTCCATTAATTAAACATATCGGTTTTACCTCTAAAGAGGAGGCCAGTCAAGTATATCAAGTGTATTTAAAGAGAACATTTTTTATCTCAAGAGCAGAGATAATTATTAATACTACAAATCTATTGGAAGAAACAAGCATTGTCAATGTTAAAATATAAATCCTAGATACTTTTCAAGGATTCAAGACCTTGGAAAAGATAGACTTATGCGCTACTTTCCTTAAATTATAAATAAAGAGGTTAAAGGTCACCTATTAAAAAAATAATAGCCTCCTCACACGCCCCTACAGCTATCCTGTCCAGCACCATTATAGGTGATATGTCTACCCTTTAGGTAGAAAGAATCTTTTACCAATCTGCTTATAATTTAGGCAAAGTAGCAGAACAAACTCTATATTTATGGATTATACACAGTAAATCGCATACTACAAAAATCTTTGCTTAATCACTACCATAAGATTTTTCTCAGCATAACCCCATGTTTTATTCCCTCTCTAAAAAGTAACAGCTATAGATCTAAAGGAACTCATCCTTCAGTTGGTCTGGGTCCCAAGGACTTGAAGCGGTTGTCTCACTTCTGCAACTGACCTTTATTATGTAGATAAAGGCAATACTAGTCCCAATGTATTACAAATAATTCTATTGTTTCCTTTTCTGGCTGCATTCATTTTTCTATCATATCATACACTGCTTGTTTCCATGGTTACAAAAAGCCTGCTATCCATAAGCAGTGGTCTTGCTTGCACACTATAAGACAAAGCAGTGGTCTATCTAGTAGGCGGGACCATGGAAGCTCAACTAGGCCGATGTTTTGTCCGATATTGTGCAAGCATGGGCACTGCTGCCTGATTGTAGGGTGGTCATCATAACCATGGAAATGAGCAGTGTATAATGTGATGGAAAAATAAATCAAGATAGCAAAAGAGGCAACTGAAAAAGTCACCATAAATAGTAAATGCCTGTTATTAAATTTACACTGCATGATAAATTCTCTTTGCTAAAGTGAGACAACCCAGATTAACACATCTCTAATAAGATAATGATGTTGTCTTTTCCTCTAGGAATAAATCCTTCACTTGCATTGGGCCCAAGGAACTTAAGTATGTCTCTAGAAAGTTATTGACACAATTTTTACTTCTAGAACTTATTGTACTCTTTGATTTGGCCTCCATTAATTAAACATATCGGTTTTACCTCTAAAGAGGAGGCCAGTCAAGTATATCAAGTGTATTTAACCAGTCCCCGACCGCCGTACGCAGGATTGCGTCCTGCGGGCGGCCGGGATCTTCTGTTTGGACGCGCCGGGGCGTCATCTCGCGAGACGCGAGAGTTCCTGTGAACGCGTGCGCGCGCGCGCGTTCACAGTGAAGCGCGGCTCGAGAGTTGGACTACAGCCTGCCAGCGATGATCAATCGCTGGCAGGCTGTAGATGCGATATAAATCGCATCAAACAGCTATATCAGACGCTGTTTTATGAACAGCGTCTGATATAGCTGCTACCTGGTCCTCTGGTGGTCCCATTTTCTGGGATCGACCACCAGAGGACCAGGTAACTACAATAAAAGTTGCACCAAACACTACACTTACCCCCCACCCCCTCACCTATTAACCCCTTGATCACCCCATCTAGACCCCTGATCACCCCCTGTCATTGATCACACCACTTGTAAGGCTTTATTCAGACGTCCATATGTGTTTTGCGGATCCGTGGATTCACGGATCCGTGGATTCACGGATCCGCGGATCCGATCCGCGAATCCTCAAAACACGGACACCCGGCAATGTGCTTTCCGCATTTTGCAGATCCGCACATTGCCAGAACTATATAGAAAATGCTTTTTCTTGTCCGCAATTGCCGGACAAGAATAGGACATGTTCTATATTTTTGCGGAACGGAAGTGCAGACCCGGAAGCGCGGATCCGTAATTCCGGATCCGAGCGGGACAAAGTCTGTCCCCATAGAAATGAATGGGTCCGCAATTCCGTTCCGCAAACAGAATTTCGGACGTGTGAATGGGGCATAAGGGTCCCTTATCACCGCCAGTTAGTTAGCTACTTGTTAGGTAGCTAGCGCCCAGCCCACCGCACCGCAGTCACTGATTTTGGCAGAGATTTTTCATCCACATTGATCGATGCGAATGAAAAATCTGTGCCGTTCATTTTTTTTTTTCAGCGCAGAGGCTGAACGGAAAAAAAATCTCATTACCCGTATGCTCAATATACGGAGAATCGCAGAAACTCCTAATGCTGGCCATACGTGTAATGATTGCGGAGACCCTCAAATGCCAGGGCAGTACAAAAACCCCACATGTGACCCCATTTTTAGAAAGAAGACACCCCAAGGTATTCTGTGAGGGGTATGGCGAGTTCATGGAAAATTTTATTTTTGTCACAAGTTAGTGGAATATGAGACTGTAAAAAAAAAAAAAAAAAACAATTTCCGCTAACTTGTGCCAAATTTTTTTTTCTGTGAACTCGCCATGCCCCTCACGGAATACCTTGGGGTGTCTTCTTTCCACAATGGGGTCACATGTGGGGTATTATACTGCACCTGGCATTTTAGGGTCCTAAAGCGTGAGAATCCAAATGCGTAAAAATGGCCTGTGAAATCCTAAAGGTACTCATTGGTTTTAGGGCCCCTTTGCGCATCTTGGCTGCACAAAAGTGTCACTCATGTGGTATCGCCGTACTCAGGAGAAGTAGGGCAATGTGTTTTGGGGTGTATTTTTACATATACCCATACTGGGTGTGAGAAATATCAGCTGTAACGACAACTTTTTACATTTTTATTCAAAGTTGTCAATATACAGAGATATTTCTCTCACCCAGCATGGATATATGTAAAAATACACCTCAGACACATCGTCCACTTCTCCTGAGTACGCGATCCATGTGTGACACTATTGCAGGCAAGACATAAAGGCAAATTCCAATGAGTACCTTTAGAGAGGCATTTTACGCATTTTTCTTTCTCACGCTTTAGGGCCTAAAATGCCAGGGCAGTATAAATACCCCACATGTGACCCCATTTTGGAAAGAAGACACCCCAAGGTATTCGCTGAGGGGCATAATGAGTTCATGAAAAATTTAACTTTTTGTCAAAAGTTAGCGGAAAGGGAGACTTTGTGAGAAAAAACAATAAAAAATCAATTTCCACTAACTTGTGCCAAAAAAAAAAATATTCTATGAACTCGCCATGCCCCTCATGGAATACCTTGAGAAATTGAAACTTTTTTTTTTTTTTTTTCTCAGAAAGTGTCAATTTCCGCTAACTTGTGAAAAAAAATGAAATGATACATGAACTCACCAAGCCCCTCCGCGAATACTTTGGGGTGTCTTCTTTCTAAAATGGTGTCATTTGGGGGATATTCATACTATCCTGACATTCTAGCACCTGAAGAAACATGACAGGCGCTCAGAAAGTCAGAGCTGCTTCAAAATGCCGAAATTCACTTTTTTGCACCATAGTTTGTAAACGCTATAACTTTTACCCAAACCAATAAATATACACTTATTGGATTTTTTTTTATCAAAGACATGTAGAACAATAAATTTAGAGAAAATTTATATAGAAATGTAGTTTTTTGAAAAATTTTACAACAGAAAGTGAAAAATGTCATTTTTTTGCAAAAATTTCGGTAATTTTTGATTAATAGCAAAAAAAGTAAAAATGTCAGCAGCAATGAAATACCACCAAATGAAAGCTCTATTAGTGAGAAGAAAAGGAGGTAAAATTCATTTGGGTGGTAAGTTGTATGACGGAGCAATAAACGGTGAAAGTAGTCTAGTGCGGAATTGTAAAAAGTGGCCTGGTCATTAAGGGTGTTTAAGCTAGGGGGGCTGAAGTGGTTAAAGATAACATTTTTTATCTCAAGAGCAGAGATAATTATTAATACTACAAATCTATTGGAAGAAACAAGCATTGTCAATGTTCAAATATAAATCCTAGATACTTTTCAAGGATTCAAGACCTTGGAAAAGATAGACTTATGGGCTACTTTCCTTAAATTATAAATAAAGAGGTTAAAGGTCACCTATTAAAAAAAATAATAGCCTCCTCACACGCCCCTACAGCTATCCTGTCCAGCACCATTATAGGTGGTATGTCTACCCTTTAGGTAGAAAGAATTTTTTTACCAATTTGCTTATAATTTAGGCAAAGTAGCAGAACAAACTCTATATTTATGGATTATACACAGTAAATTGCATACTACAAAAATCTTTGCTATTTCACTACCATAAGATTTTTCTCAGCATAACCCCATATTTGATTTTCTCTCTAAAAAGTAACAGATATAGATCTAAAGGAACTCATCCTTCAGTTGGTCTGGGTCCCAGGGACTTAAAGCGGTTATTTCACTTCTGTAACTGACCTTTATTATCTAGTTAAAGGAAATACTAGTCCCAATGTATTACAAATAATTCTATTGTTTCCTTTTCTGGCTGCATTCATTTTTCTATCATATCATACACTGCTTGTTTCCATGGTTACAAAAAGCCTGCTATCCATAAGCAGTGGTCTTGCTTGCACACTATAAGACAAAGCAGTGGTCTATCTAGTAGGCGGGACCATGGGAGCTCAACTAGGCCGGTGTTTTGTCCGATATTGTGCAAGCATGGGCACTGCTGAATGATTGTTAGGTTGTCATCATAACCATGAAAATGAGCAGTGTATAATGTGCTGGAAAAATAAATCAAGCTAGCAAAAGTGGCAACTGAAAAAGGCACCATAAATATTAAATGCCTGTTATTAAATTTACACTGCATGATAAATTCTCTTTGCTAAAGTGAGAGAACCCAGATTAACACATCTCTAATAAGATAATGATGTGGTCTTTACCTCTAGGAATAAATCCTTCACTTGCATTGGGTCCAAGGAACTTAAGTATGTCTCTAGAAAGTTATTGACACAATTTTTACTTCTAGAACTTATTCTACTCTTTGATTTGGCCTCCATTAATTAAACATATCGGTTTTACCTCTAAAGAGGAGGCCAGTCAAGTATATCAAGTGTATTTAAAGAGAACATTTTTTATCTCAAGAGCAGAGATAATTATTAATACTACAAATCTATTGGAAGAAACAAGCATTGTCAATGTTCAAATATAAATCCTAGATACTTTTCAAGGATTCAAGACCTTGGAAAAGATAGACTTATGGGCTACTTTCCTTAAATTATAAATAAAGAGGTTAAAGGTCACCTATTAAAAAAATAATAGCCTCCTCACACGCCCCTACAGCTATCCTGTCCAGCACCATTATAGGTGGTATGTCTACCCTTTAGGTAGAAAGAATTTTTACCAATTTGCTTATAATTTAGGCAAAGTAGCAGAACAAACTCTATATTTATGGATTATACACAGTAAATTGCATACTACAAAAATCTTTGCTATTTCACTACCATAAGATTTTTCTCAGCATAACCCCATATTTGATTTTCTCTCTAAAAATTAACAGCTATAGATCTAAAGGAACTCATCCTTCAGTTGGTCTGGGTCCCAGGGACTTAAAGCGGTTGTCTCACTTCTGCAACTGACCTTTATTATCTAGATAAAGGCAATACTAGTCCCAATGTATTACAAATAATTCTATTGTTTCCTTTTCTGGCTGCATTCATTTTTCTATCATATCATACACTGCTTGTTTCCATGGTTACAAAAAGCCTGCTATCCATAAGCAGTGGTCTTGCTTGCACACTATAAGACAAAGCAGTGGTCTATCTAGTAGGCGGGACCATGGGAGCTCAACTAGGCCGGTGTTTTGTCCGATATTGTGCAAAGCATGGGCACTGCTGCCTGATTGTTAGGTTGTCATCATAACCATGGAAATGAGCAGTGTATAATGTGCTGGAAAATAAATCAAGCTAGCAAAAGTGGCAACTGAAAAAGTCACCATAAATAGTAAATGCCTGTTATTAAATTTACACTGCATGATAAATTCTCTTTGCTAAAGTGAGACAACCCAGATTAACACATCTCTAATAAGATAATGATGTGGTCTTTACCTCTAGGAATAAATCCTTCACTTGCACTGGGCCCAAGGAACTTAAGTATGTCTCTAGAAAGTTATTGACACAATTTTTACTTCTAG
>JAKVIS010005200.1:0-12505 GCA_033119425.1 Bufotes viridis | reverse complement strand
CAGCTTCGTTCAGTTACGTATTGCTATTGATCATCGCTGGCAGGCTGCAGTATAAATGCCGAGCTGTGCACTGCGTTCACAGAAAATCTCGCCTCTCGCAAGATGACGCGCGGATGCGTCCAGGAGGAACAAACCTGCCGCTGCCTGGACGCATCCGTGCGTATAGTGGTCGTCAGGCGGTTAAAAACCTCTAAACCTAACAATAGGTGCCACTTCTTGGTCTGTACAGATCACTTTACTGCAGTTACCTGCTCATCTGTCATTCTAATCCTGCCTGTAATGATATCACCTCTGTGTACAGATAAGACAGGATCCACCATTCACAATAGGTGATTGTTAAAGCTTATCTATTCTTATGCTGCTCAGAATGTGTAATGATATATTTGTATGCAGGGCTCGATGTGTTTCTCCACAGACTCCTCAGGAGAGAAGTAACAGAGCACAGGATCTCTTGCCAGAGCTGATGGTGTGTGGCAGTGTTTCCGGCGCTAATATGGCCGTTTGGCGCTCTTCCTCTGTGGAAAATGGGCCCCACAGATAGTGGAGGGCCCTCAGACACTGACATGACTGCACACAGCTCCCGGGGCACGTCCTAGGTGGACATTACACCCAGATTCCTGCACACAGATCACTGACAGTCCCTGCTCAGACGCCTCAGAGTCTCCATGACAACGCTCCGCCCGGTTGTCATAGCCACTACAACAAGCGGCTCCCTGCACACCGGATCCGCCTGTTCGAACCACAGGAGCGTCCCTATTCTCCTTTCATTTCCATTTCCAAAATGTTTCTAAAGACCTGGAAAATCAAATATGGGAACCAAACATTATATATACAGGCAGGTACCAGAGATAAACAGCCTAATGCAAGTGCGCCACCTGCAGGCAGAAATACCTATGTTTACTATATTTTGTGACCCATAGAGCTCCCCCTGCTGGTCACAATATGACAGTATCTGTATGTTAAAGGGCATCTGTCCGCAGGTTTGTAAATATGACACTGGCTGACCTGTTACATGTGCACTTGGCAGCTGAAGGCATCTGTGTTGGTCCCATGTTCATATGTGCCCGCATTGCTAAGAAAAATCTGTTTTAATATATGCAAATAAGCCTCTAGGAGCAATGGGGGAGTTGTCATTACACCTAGAGGCTCTGCTCTGTTTGCTACTGCAGAACCCCTGCACTTTGATTGACAAGGCCGGGTGCGATCACATTTACCCTGCTTGGTCCTGTCAATCAAAGTGCAAAGGGGGCTGCAGTTGCATCACCCCAATCCAGCTACAGACCCTTCATGTATTTGGTCCCAGCTTTTTATAAACATCAGAAATAAGACGCACAGGATGTTCATTTGCTGCAAATTTATTAGAAATAATTCCAGGAGAACAGGGAGGAGGGTACAGCTAAGATTACATTTTTTTTTAGACTTTATTTTTGATTAAAGCGAAAGGTAATAGGTGATTTGAGATCGAAGATTTTCTTTGCATCGTGCATGATGTCTGCAAAAAAAATAAAAAACCATGTTCATCATCTTACACATTCCAGCTTTATGTTGCAGTTTTCTGCCTCAACACCCTTTGGAAAAGTATAGATGGGCTTAGCGTGAGGGATATTGCCTCCCACCTCATGGTGGCCATAGATTTGCTTTTCAGACACACAGACTACCAGAAGATGCAGGATAGTAAGAATGCTTTCATGCAGTCAGTGTTTGGTCAGTATTTGGTCAGTTATTTCCATCAGTGATTGTGAGCCAAAACCAGAAGCCGAGCCTACGCAGGCATAAGGTGTAATGGAAAGATTTGCATCTGTGTTTCTGGACTGTACCTGGTTTTGGCTCACAATCACTGATGTCTGTGAAATCTACCTAACAGATGGCTCAATAACAGAAAACAGAGGGTAGATATTAATGGAAGATTCTTAGATCGGGTCTCTCTAACTAGTAAACTACCAAAAGGGTCAAGTGACATAGCTATAGGGGTCACAGCAGTCACAATTGTGATCAGGCCCATTTGCAAGGTGAACGTTAAAGCCTCACCATATGCTGACTGTCCTTGTAGTGATTGGGCAGAACCCTCCTGAATTGTTCTTCCTGACCATAGAGAGAACTGTGCAGCCATACTGTTACAGCTGCACAGTTTGCCCTAGTCTCTATGATCAGTGAAAGGAGGAAAACAGGAATTTACAGCCTGGATAACACTGGAGCCCGGAGAGTTTAGTAACCAGCATTAATATTTCCACTACTATCTATAAAGGATGCTCAGATAAACCTTTCCACCACTCTCCATCAGGAATCCTTACATTAATTCTTTAGTCTCCTAGATCACCCGGTATACTGACATTAACACCTCTTGTTGTCCTGGTCTATCGGGTATATTCACAATAACCCCCCACCCACTGTCTTAAGCCTCCAGGTTTGCTGACATAATCTCTTCGCTGAAATAGACCACAGCGATTCTGACATTAACCACGTCACTGCTCTAGACCACTAGGGATTTTGATATTCATTTTTTCACTGCCCTAGACCACCACAAATGCCTACATTAACCCACGCACTGTCCTAGACCATCAGGCTAGGCTGAAATTAAACCCCTCTCTACCTTAGATTAGGATGTTGTTTAATGCTGTCTGTCTGTCAGCTGGGGTTTTGCCTTCTACACTATCAACACTATAGGATTATATTGTGTGTTGCACTTGATGGACCTGTGTCTTTTTTGACATGTACAGCAACAATTTCATTCAATACATACGTTTCTTTATAATTTTCTTCTAAACCCATTTGACACTGGAAAGGTGATCCACCACTTTTTTCTGGTTAAAAAGAAAAATATATTTCCATTAGGAAGTATAAGAGAAAAATAGACATAATTTTGTATAACTGCATGTAACATTATATAGTATATTATTGTATGGCAGTTCTTTTATTAATATTTTATATACTGTATTCATTAATATGCCTTGTGTTGCATTAAAGCAGGTGTCCACATTAAAAAAGATAAAAAAAAGATAATCGCAGGGACAGAATCGAAGTTGTTCTCCCCATTTCATTTCCTCTCTGCTCCACCATCATTGCTTTGATCCTCCCCGCAGCTGCAGACGTGACATCATGTTCTTGCCTGCACCAATGATGTCCCATATACTGTATGTGACCACGGCAGCCAATCACTGGCCTCAATGTATGCAGTGTGCAAGGCCGCACTGGGACAATAATTCAGCCCTGGCATTTGAAAGCATACAGGCCCCAAGATGAAGACTTCACAGAAACACCAGTCAGGGTTGGCACCATCCCAGTAGAGTTGGTCACTGAGAACACCGACCCATCTGGCATTTGTCTGAATTGCCAGATGGGCAGTCCGGGCAGACCTGACAGTATGAGATTGTTTAGGCCAATGATTGGCTGCAGCAGTCATGGGTGGTATAAGGGCACATTACCTCAGTCATTTATATACAACGCCCAGCCAGGAAGATCGGAGCAGTGGCGCTGGAGCAGAGGAGGTTCGAGTCATTAAATGGGTATTCAATTGTGGCAAGTGATCCTCTGTCCATAGGATAGGGGATAACGATTAGATCAGTGGGGGACCTAAAGCGCTCCACTATTTCCAGAACTTCCATAGAGAAGAGTGTGCATGCCCAACCTGTCTGTCTGTTCATTCTGGGGGTCCCCGCAGAGTCCCCATTCTTGTGATTGGTGGGGATCCCAGTGGTAGGACATGCACAGATCTAGTAAATTATCTGCTAGCCTGTGGATAAGGGATTACTTGCCACACCTGAATACCTCTTTAAATTTATTTCTTTTATTGGGTTTTATCTATCTGTCTACAGTATGTATCTATCTATTTATCTATCGGTCTTTCTGTCCGTCTCTCTGTTTGTCTTTATTTCTGTCTGTCTGCCCAACTACATCTCAAGTCAAATAAAGATTCAAAAAAATAAGTTTAAATGTAAATGATACGTGATACAAGAATTCTTCAAATGTATAATCTTACCACACTACAGAGCAGAGAGTTCACAAGCTTTGTCAGTTCTGGATTATTCTGTAAGGAAGACAATACAATATATTATTTTAATGAATAATCTGTCTGTAATATGTGAAATTTCATGTAATTGTATTTCAATCCTGTAATCTCTGAAAGCTGTTCAGTTACACGGGCTAATATCAACCTCTGAACCACTTAGATTTAAAGCGGAAACAAGAAAGGGAGAAGTAAATTTAAAGTCCGGGTTATTTTCTATTATGCGTCCGGTGGAGGTAGGTCGTGGCACACTCAAAAGTGCCAGGACTCGCCTGGTACAGTACAGGAAGAGTAATTATCAAATGTGGTCAAACAGGTTAAACAAAAAAAAAAAAAGTTTGTATTATGGTAGGGGTCCATGCCCAATGCCGCTTCACTCCATATGTTGGGAACAACCACAACATTAGCTTGTTTGTCTGTCCAGGTACTGACTTTTGCCTGACTTCTGGTTTTAACACTTCACTTTCTGACCTGATCTCTGTAGTGACCCAGAGTTACTTGCCTCAACCCTCAAGAACTCTGCTTGCCGGTACAGCCTGTCCCTGACTCCGGTTTTGCCTGATCCCCCCCTGCTTTGCACCAGTGTCTATTGGCCATTGTAGCTCAGCAGTCTACAGACTGAGTCTAATCCAACAGGTAGCGGTCTGGTAGATCCCCTGCAGTGGAGTCCAGATCTAGTATAGGGGTTAAAGGGTGAAGACCAGGGGAGCAACTGAGTACCCTTAGTACTAGCCTAAAACCAATCTGTTCAAATGACACAGCAGATCATCATCCACTTAATAACATCTTGTTGATGTAAATTAAATACAGATGAGCTCACCTATATATTTTCTTGAATTTTATGAAGGATTTCAATATCTCACAATACAAATTTGACACAATATTGCAGTGTCCTAGCCAAATCTTCCACAGGCTGCAATGCAGCTCGCAACCACTGGGTGGCCAAACACAGACAGAGATAGCATATGCATCTCCCAACAGAGTACTGCAAATCACGTTTCATTTCAAAGCTGGTTATTTTATGCCACATATCAGGATATGCCAAGATGAAAGGTGAGGACAGACCTATGTATCAGGCTAGCTGTATATAGGCAATGCCTTTCTTTTTACTGTACTTTGTCGCTTTTCTTCAATTCCTAAACCACTGACTGCTAACCAGATGGATGGCAGTGAGAACATTTATTTGTAGTTCATTTTCTATAGGAAATGCTTGAAATTGATGCTGAGAGTATGTAAGGAGAAGTAGAATGTAATTACCAGAACTTCCACGACTTTATCAATCACAGAGTTTTTTAAGAGGTTTTCAACTTCTTTAGATATCTCTTTATCAACCTGGAGAATAATATAATGACACAAGTCACTCCTCTGATAGAATAAGTAACATTTACAGATTTAGGGTTCATACACACAACCATAGTTTTGGTACCCTTCATTTCAATGGGGCCGCAGCACATGTATGTCCATTCTGCGGGCCCGGAAAAAAAGAAAAGAACATGTCCTAAACTTGTCCGTTTTGCAATTCTAACAGAGGGCAACACGTACTGATTCACAAAATGCAGAACGCACACGGACGGTATCCGTGTTTTGTAGGATTCGCAATTTGTGGACCACAAAAACGGCTAGAGCTGTGTGCATGAGCCCTTAGAATGAAAAAATGATATAAATGTCAAAAGTGCATGAGTATTGCTGCTCTTCAAAGTGGGAATCTCTTTCATAAGTGCTGTGGCTTTAAAGGGAATCTGTCACCAGGTACTTGAAACTAAAACTAGCCGCATGCTCAGATGAGCGCTTGTCAACGCGGTGCAACGTTCTATCTCCCATCCTTATACGAGCCTCCAGTTCTGAGAAGTAATGCATTTTGTTTCATGCTAATTAGTAGCAGTCCTGCCATCTCTCTGCTATCCCCCCAATAGCTTTCGGTTCCCCCGGATTGAGTTTGATTAATTTAGTATTAACACCCCGGGCACATGCAGCATCAACAGGCTATAGACCAAAGCTATCAACGGCACAAGACAATGGCGAGGGCTCTAGTACCTAGAATATATTTTTGTTTTACAAGCTTGCCAAAATAGTAATGAACATATTTTACCAGTTCTAGATTCTCCAAAACCTCAGGCACAGCACACCGCACTTCAGTCTTAAAGGCAAAAGAAGCACAGATTTTGGTACATGTCTTACATACAGACAACCTGTGATCGTATGAGACTAAAAGTATAGATAAAAATTCATGTAGCTAACTTGAGCATTAACGATATATAATTAAAACAATAATATAAAACTACAATGCTAAATATTATAACACCATCAAAGAATAATATTAAATACTACAATACTGTAAAACTAATACTATATACTATACCATAAAACTATAATACTATATTTTATAATACTGTAAAGCTATAATATTATGAACTATGACCCTATAAAACTATAATACCATATACTATAAAACTACAATTCTATATACCGGTAACACCACAAAAGAATACTATAATACTATATACTATAGAACTATAATACTTTATACTATAATACTGTAAAACTATAATATTATTAACTATGACCCTATAAAACACTAATACCATATACCACCACAATAGTATACAACCACAATACTATAAAACCACAATACTATAAAACTATTATACTATGTGCTATACCAAACATGCTCAACCTGCGGCCCTCCAGCTGTTGCAAAACTACAACTCCCACCATGCCCGTATTTAGGCTGATAGCTGTAGGCTGTCCGAGCATGCTGGGAATTGTAGTTTTGCAACAGCTGGAGGGCCGCAGGTTGGGCATCCCTGCTATATACTATAATACTATAAAACTACATTACTATATTATACCCTAAAACTATAATACTATATATTATAACACTATAAAACTATATAAATATATGTAGGTAAATCTTACGAAAATCTTTTTGAGATTGTCCATACTGAATTTCTGTAACAAAAAAAAAGAATTTTATTACTTCAATTCTGAAACACAATTGTGACAACTTGAATGAAGCGGAAAATTAATTTTCGCTCTGCCTAACCTGCATAATATTTTAACCAACCTAAATAAATCTTGATTGATAGTTTATGTCCAATGTGGTGATAATACTGTTAATCTTTAGACCGTGACGCATTCACCACAGCGGCAGACCACTCCACAAACGCCTCCTGCCTTTTTCTGCAGCCACTAGGGGGAGCTGAGTGCAAAGGGGTTTTCAAAGCTGTCATTGCTAAGCTAAGTCTGCTATGGACACGATATCTATGTGTACCGGAGCATAACGAATGGCACCAGTCAGCGCCTCTCAGTTCTTCTAGAGAACAGCAGCTAGAGGCTAGTGCTGAAATGACACTTTTTAGAGGTTGGGGATGTATGTATGAATGGACTTGCTCATAACTTTCAACTAATTCATTTGCCAACATAAACAATACATTTCGTTCTTTACCTCACACTTGAGTTTTGTCAGTGCGGATACTAAGTTCTGAAAGAGATAATGGACATATAAGTCAATGAGCCTAAAAGTCAAAAAAGTATATTATTACAAGTTGCAGGTATATTTCTCCTTTAATCACGGCCCGTTGCTGAGTTTCAGGCTGCTTTCACACTCGCTTTTTGGCTTTCCGTTTGTGAGATCCGTTCAGGGCTCTCACAAGCGGTCCAAAACGGGTCAGTTTTGCCCTAATGCATTCTGAATGGAAAAGGATCCGCTCAGAATGCATCAGTTTGCCTCCGATCAGTCTCCGTTCTGCTCTGGAGGCCGACACCAAAACCCTGCCTGCAGCATTTTGCTGTCCGCTTGACGAAACTGAGCCAAGCGTTTTCTCTGACACAAACTGGCACAATAGAAAACGGATCCGTCTCCCATTGACTTTCAATGGAGTTCATGACGGATCCGTCTTGGCTATATTACAGATAATACAAACGGATCTGTTCATGACGGATGCATGCAGTTGTTTTATTGTAACGGATCCGTTTTTGCAGATACATGACGGATCCGCCCAAAACGCGAGGGTGAAAGTAGTTGTGTTCAGTAACCAGCACAGAGAAATGTGTGAACAAGCAAATGCAGCTCACAACTGGAATCATAAGTCAACGCATCTCTGCTTACTGGTTCCATCTTGACTCATAGGGAAAGCCCGCTCTGTCAATCAGTGGCCAAGTGGTCATCCACCTCAGCCGGAGATTGGTTAAGCGGGCATTTTCTGCCATTTCTTGTGGGCCAAACCTGGACCAGGAAGTGGAGACCACCAGAGACCCATTAAGTGTTGAAAGAACTACTACTACCATCATTGCTACAGCCTATGCACAACTATCAGGAGACGTCTGCTCTGTGATATACCTTTGAACGATGCCTTTTGCTGCTGTATGAACTACTACTCCTTGCTATCTTGCATTCAGACCATTTTCTATGCCTAAACCAGGCCCATCCCTTCCCTGCCCACACCACGCTCCCTTATTTAGACCTTGCATGAGCAAATAAACGGGGCCTGATCATTGTTTCTTACCGTACACAAGGGCTCCCCAACTGTCACTGGGCAGGAACCCCATAAAGTCAGGGTGTCCCCTGAAGAAAGGGTGTGCCCTCTTTTCACTGTGCACAGCCCGGAGAGTGCCAAAGGGAAGATTGCCTCGAGGAACTGTGAGTACTACTATGTCACCGCCGGTTCTAGGAGACGGTCGGTCAGAGGTTCCTCCCTGTCTTGTGTATGACGTTCTTTGTTTTGGTTTCACTTTGCTCAGTTCCTCAGTATCTGTCTACCACCGGGACTTGTACATGTGCACAGTAGTTTGGGAGAGTTCTTAGGGATTTATAGGGCCCTCCTATGTTTTCCTTAGTTTGGGATCAAGCCAGTCTGTCGTTATTTATCAGTTCCTGCTAACTGTCCTCCATCCTTGACATACTACCTCTATCAGGGTCACACCACCACTCCCATCCTGACGTCATGCATTGTGGGCCTCACATTTTGGCCTGTGCCGTCAAGTGCAGAATTGTGGAAACATCTGAATTAGCTGGATGACTGTGCTGAGATTCACTACAGTAAAGGGTTATAGAAAACTGTAAAAGCAGACGTGTTAATGGTGAATATTTACCTTTAATAAATCAGCAGTATTCTGAAAGAACATGAGAAAGGTGGATGAGTTGAAAAGTTACCATATACTGACTTTCAATCATTTATATAGCGCCAACATATTCCACAGAGCTTAACTGCCCTAAAAGATGAGCTGTCCCCTCTCCTGACATGTCTGATGTAGTACCTGCTTCCATCCCCATGTAATAACAATTCTGGAGCATCTATTGCTATGACTCTATAATATGCCATCCCTTTATTATTCCTGCAAAAATTAATGAAAGAATTAGCAGTTTGAAATGAAGGTCCAGATGGGTATTACCAGTTGTGGGTGTGTCCCTGCACTGTTTGACCCTGGCAGCACTGATTGGATAATGTCAGACCGTGCAGCGACTCCCCCCCCCACCCAATTGCTAACACCCATCTTGACCTTCATTTCAAACTGCTGGTATTACATGGGGAATGCCAGGAGAGGTGACAGGTCCTCTTTAATAAGTACATGTGAGGCTGGCCTATGACAGAGAAGACTTTGTATACCAACATAAGGCATTCCTTATTTTCTTGTTGTTTTTGACTAGTTTCATTGGCAAGCTATAGCATATCATGGCCATGAGCAGATCAACAGCTCTTAGGCCTCTTTCACATATGCGTTTTGGCATTTCAGTTTTGAGATCCGGAAGAGGATCTTCCAACCATGCCAAAATGGTTCCGTTTTGCCCCCATGCATTCTGAATGGAAAGAGATCCGTTCAGGACGCCTTCCGTTCCGTCAGCATTCCTTCTTGTGACCGGACACAAAACTGGATCCGTCACTAAAAACAATGTAAGTCAATGTTTTTTTAAGGATCCTAATGTATTTATGATCCGGTTTGTTCCGTTTCGATTTTTCACATAACTGCATCCTAACGTAACGGATGCATCCTGATGTGTAATCAAAACAGAACCGTTTTGGTCAGGTTTTGTCCTCTGCCGGATCTCAAAACCTGAAACCAAAACGCATATGGAAAAGTAGCCTTATTCTGGTATATGGTCATTATCTCCTCTTTCTGCACCAATCTCTTCAGTTATCAGATGGCACAGGCTGTGGTTAGGACAGCACTAGCTGTTACTTATTTTACAGTCCTGGGGGCCTTTCTAGGTCCCCAGATCTGACTAGAGGCTTTACTCAGCCAGGATCAGATCATTGGGGGAACCAATCACAGGGGGAAATCCTACTGCAGCAATCAAAGGGTTACCAGTTGGGATTGGAGCCACTGATCCAATCCCAACTGTGACTGCTAATTTTATACTGCCGAGTGCCGGCACATTATTAAAATGAATGTGTTATTAGAATTTCAGTCAAGTTTTTACGTTTTTATTTTTATGATATTTGAAATTTTGTATTTATTTTAACTATATTTTAAAAATCGTACAGTTTTTACAATAACTAGAAGGCCTCATAATCAACTGAAATTTCCTGTTCTGTAGAGATCACTTTTTTTTATTCATCAGAGGCAGGATAACAATGTAAGATATCACTATAGATAACACAGGATTCACCATTTACTATAGGGAATAGTCACAGCTCACGTTCTCCCCCTCCCTGCACAATGACTTCTGTACAGGTCACAGAGCATGCGTACAACACAAAACTTTCTATGGCATATTTCTGAATGAAGTCAAACGCAGCTCAGGCAAGATGGCAGACCCCACAATCATGTGCAGAATATAGTATAAAAAATGTACAATCAAAAAATGAAATCAAATTAAAAAAGAATATTTTTCAATATTTGGTTGTAATTATTAAAAAAATTTATGAAGGTGATACATTTCCTTTAAGTATGTTGTGAATTACTGCTAAATCTCATTGTCTATGATGATATATCAAGTATTAGAGATGAGCGAAACAAAAAAATTGACGAATTACTTTGTCACGAATCGCATTTTTTAAAAGTAGCAGGTGCAATGACAGGAAGCTGCGATAGCACCGCCCCCATCATTGTACCCCTCAGATGCCGCGCTCATACATGATTGCGGCGTCTAAGTGTAAAAACAGTGTAAAATGAACAAAATTAAATCAAACTTCAAAATCATATTTACCTCCTCCATTTGCTCATGACGTCATATGTCAAAGCGCACGGGATTTCGGCCGAGATCTACAATGGATATGGCAGTGGCCGGCTCGTCGTGAGCAAGTGGAGGAGGGAAGTTAGATTTTTTTTTTTTTACACTATTTCAGGTTAAATCGATTTGCTACCACGAAGCACGAGGAAATTCAGCTTCACAGAGAATCAAATTTAACCTGAAATTCGGATCGAACCCCACTTCAGTGGACTCGATTTGTTCATCTCTGTCAAGTATAACATGGTTGAATACACACCACGTCATTAGAGAATGATGGTATTGCCATAGTAAAATGATATTGGTTTTATGAAAGATAATTCAGAGAAGTTTTTCCTACCGTGATTGCGTTTTTCAAACACTTTGATTTTGTGATGGCGTTTAACTGTAAAGCAAAAAGAAATACATTTGAATGATTCATTCAGTAAGGAAGAGGCGGCCATGTCCGAAGTTTATGTTCACTTTAACCCCTTTCAAAGGTGTTGTCCGGGAATACATAATTTGTAACAAACCCTGGACCGAAAGATGGAGACACGGGAGCCAGGACTGGAGTGGCGGGGAGCAGGTTGAACCTTTCATTTGGGGAGGTAGGATGCTGGAACCTACTGGAAATCATGTATTTACAGACAACTGTGTTATTCAATAAAATGTATCTGTATGGTCCACTTATTTTCTTATTTCTTTGTCCTGCTCACTGAGATGGTCGCACATGCTCAGTTTCATCTTTCTGCCTGCTGAGCTGTGATAAGGAGAGAGCTGCAGCAGAAAAGACACGCCCCCTTAGCTGTTACTAAATTATTTTTCGAAACATGCCACCCTTGCTTATGTAGTAGTTTTGCTGTGTGTTTGTGATTTATATCAGGCTGGCAGCGTCTTTTCTGCTGTGGCTCAGGGCATGTGTCCCTTCTGCTGCAGCTCTCTCCCTATCACAGCTCTGGAGGCAGTTGAAGGATGAAACTGAGCATGTGTGGCCTTCTCAGTGAGCTGGAAAAAGAAATAAGAAAAAACAAACAGCAGGTGTCGCTATACAGATATATTGTATTGAATAACTCCGTGGCTATGCTAAATTTTAAATTATATGCAATTACAAAAGTATTCAGATCCAAGTGTTGGTTTGGAAACTGTAGAATATTTGTTGTGGGACAGCCCCTTTAAGCTGCCCATAATCTAATGTTAAAGGGGCCGTTTAGTATTAGACAAACATGGCTGCTTCCATCCAAAATCAGTGGCACTCCTGTCTAGTGGTTGTATGTGGCGTTGCTGCTCAGTCCTATTCACTGAGACAACCCATGGACAGGTGTGACCCGGTTTTGGTTCACTCTGGAGACCTGCTA
>JAKVIS010005199.1:0-12264 GCA_033119425.1 Bufotes viridis | reverse complement strand
TGAGGGGGAGACGGGAAGGAGAGGATAATGGTAAAAAGATGGGGTAGGTGAAAGTGAGAAAAGGGAAAACAATAGAAAATGGGTAGAGTTGAAGAGAAATATAGAAAGGGGAAGTAGGATAGAGAGGCAAGGACATGGGAGACAGAGATAGGCAAGAAAGTGACAAAATCTAAGAGAGGGTAAGAAAAACAAGCACAGCAGGGAGATTAGGGAAGAAAGGGAACATTAGAGGAGGTAAAGAATGAGGGAAACTGGAAAGAGTATGAGGGGGAGACGGAAAGGAGAGGATAATGGTAAAAAGATGGGGTAGGTGAAAGTGAGAAAAGGGAAAACAATAGAAAATGGGAGAGTTGAAGAGAAATATAGAAAAGGGAAGTAGGATAGAGAGTGCAAGGGACATGGGGAGACAGAGAGAGCAAGAAAGGACAAACATGTAAGAGAGGGTAAGAAAACACAAGCACAGCAGGGAGATTAGGAAGAAAGGGAACATTAGAGGAGGTAAAGAATGAGGGGAAACTGGGAAGAGTATGAGGGGGGAGACGGGAAAGGAGAGGATAATGGTAAAAAGATGGGGTAGGAGAAAGTGAGAAAAGGAAAACAATAGAAAATGGGGAGAGTTGAAGAGAAATATAGAAAAGGGGAAGTAGGATAGAGAGGCAAGGACATGGGAGACAGAGAGAGGCAAGAAAGGACAAACATGTAAGAGAGGGTAAGAAACACAAGCACAGCAGGGAGTTTAGGAAGAAAGGAACATTAGAGGAGGTAAAGAATGAGGGAAAACTGGGAAGAGTATGAGGGGGAGACGAGGGAAGGAGAGGATAATGGTAAAAAGATGGGGTAGGTGAAAGTGAGATAAAGGGAAACAATAGAAAATGGGGAGAGGGTGAAGAGAAATATAGAAAAACGGGAAGTAGGGATAGAGAGTCAAGGGACATGTGGAGACAGAGAGGGATGAGAGAGGACAAGAATGTAAGAGAGGTAAGAAACACAAGCACAGCAGGAGTTTAGGGAAGAAGGGGAACATTAGAGGAGGTAAAGAATGAGGGAAACATGGGAAGAGTATGAGGGGGAGACAGGAAGGAGAGGATAATGGTAAAAAGATGGGGTAGGTGAAAGTGAGAAAGGGAAAACAATAGAAAATGGGGAGAGTTGAAGAGAAGCATAGAAAAGAGGAAGTAGGATAGAGAGGTAAGGGACATGGGAGACAGTGATAGGCAAGAAAGGACAAAAATCTAAGAGAGGGTAAGAAACACAAGCACAGCAGGGAGTTTAGGGAAGAAAGGGAACATTAGAGGAGGTAAAGAATGAGGGAAACTGGGAAGAGTATGAGGGGGAGACGGGAAGGAGAGGATAATGGTAAACAAAGATGGGGTAGGTGAAAGTGAGAAAAGGGAAAACAATAGAAAATGGGTAGAGCTGAAGAGAAATACAGAAAAGGGGAAGTAGGATAGAGAGGCAAGGGACATGGGAGACAGAGAGAGGCAAGAAAGGACAAAAATGTAAGAGAGGGTAAGAAAACATAAGCACAGCAGGGAGTTTAGGGAAGAAAGGGAACATTAGAGGAGGTAAAGAATGATGGAAAACTGGGAAGAGTATGAGGGGGGAGACAGGGAAGGAGAGGATAATGGTAAAAAAGATGGGGTAGGTGAAAGTGAGATAAAGTGGAAACAATAGAAAATGGGGAGAGGGTGAGAGAAAGATAGAAAACAGGAAGTAGGGTAAAGAGTCAAGGGGTACATGCGAGACAAACAGGGATGAGAGAGGACTAGAATGAATGAGAGAGTAACAAAACACAAGCACAACAGGGAGTTTAGGGAAGAAAGGGAACATTAGAGAAGGTGAAAGAATGAGGGAAAACAGGGAAGAGTGTGAGGGGGAAAACGGGAACGAGAGGATAATGGTAAAACAAGATAGGGTAGGTGAAAGTAAGGAGAGGGAAACAATAGAAAATGGGGAGAGAGTGAGAGAAATATAGAAAAGGGGAAGTAGGGTAAAGAGACAAGGGACTTGCGAAACAAAGAGGGGTGAGAGAGGACAAGACTGTAAGAGAGGTTAAGAAATCACAAGCACAGCAGGGAGTAAAGGGGAGAAAAGGAACATTAGAGAAGGTAAAGAGTGAGGGAAAACTGGGAAGAGTGTGAGGGGTGGAAAAGGAGAGGATATTGGTAAAAAAAAAAGATAGGGTAGGTGAAAGTAAGGAAAGGGGAAACAATAGAGCATGGAGAGAGAGTGAGAGAAATATAGAAAAAAGGGAAGTAGGGTAAAGAGACAAAGGGCATGGGAGACAGAGGGGTGAGAGAGGACAAAAATGTAAGACAGGGTAAGAAAATATGAGCACAGCAGGTAGTAAAGGGAAGAAAGAAAAACAGAGAAGAGATAAAAGGAGTGAAAGTGGGAATGAGAGAAGCGGAAAAGAGAGAGGGGAGGGAGAGCTTTGGGAGATAGGGATAAACAGAGATGGTGATAGAAAGAAGGAAGGATAATGAAATAAAGGGTGAAAGGTAGAGCATAAAGATGAATGAAAGAGGGCTAGATGGGGAGAAAAACAGAGGAATGGGTAGAGAAAGGCCAAGAAAGAAAGAGTGTGAGGGTGTACATAAGGTGAAAAGAGACAGAAAGTGAAAAATTCTTTAGATAGAGAGGGACAAGAAGTCTTAGAGAAGAGAAAAGGGGGAGAGAGAATATTAATGGGAAAAAAGCATAGAGTGGGAGAGGATGAGGGGGATTAGAAGGTGGAAAAAGGGAGAATAGAGAGGGAGAGAGAAGCTGAAAGGGAAGAGAAGGAGGAGGAGAATATGTACCTAAGATATGTTTGTGTTATAATAGAAGTGTCCAAAATGATATACACATGGTAAGTACATACTGTATATCCACATGTATAAGGAATATACTTCAGGACTAGAACTCTTGTCTAGCCTGATTATTATCAGTAATTAATATAAATATTAATTACCTGTCTTATCATTCTTTCTCACAGCTGACCAGGAAAAATATCAGATTCCATCATCTCACTGGGCATCAGTCACCTATAAAAAGTCAAAGGCATGATAATATGTTCCTTTTACATGCTATAGACACTAATATATATAACACACGCTAGGGGCCTACTGACTTATCTCAGACTTAATGTAAATATAAAGAGAGAAAGCGTGAGAGAGATGCAAAGTAGGAGATAGATTATGAGACAGAGAGGGGCAAGAGAGGAAAATAATGTAAGAGACGGTAAAAAACATGAGCAAAGCAGGGAGTAAAGGGAAGAAAGGGGAAATGAGAGAAGGTGAAATGTAAGGGAAAGAGAGGATAATGGTAAAAAGATGGGGTAGGTGAAAGTGAGATAAAGGGAAAACAATAGAAAATGGGGAGAGTTGAAGAGAAATATAGAAAAGGGAAAGTAGGATAGAGAGGCAAGGGACATGGGAGAAAGAGAGAGGCAAGAAAGGACAAAATGCAAGAGAGGGTAAGAAAACACAAGCACAGAAGGGAGTTTATGGAAGAAAGGGAACATTAGAGGAGGTAAAGAATGAGGGGAACCTGGAAAGAGTATGAGGGGGGAGAAGGGGAAGGAGAGGATAATGGTAAAAATGATGGGGTAGGTGAAAGTGAGATAAAGGGAAACAATAGAAAATGGGGAGAGGGTGAGAGAAATTTAGAAAACAGGAAGTAGGGTAAAGAGACAAGGGGCATGTGAGACAGAGAGGGATGAGAGAGGACAAGAATGTAAAAGAGAGTAAGAAAACACAAGCACAACAGGGAGTTTAGGGAAGAAGGGGAACATTAGAGAAGGTAAAGAATGAGGGAAAACAGGGAAGAGTATGAGGGGGGGAGACAGGGAAGGAGAGGATAATGGTAAAAAAGATGGGGTAGGTGAAAGTGAGAAAAGGGAAAACAATAGAAAATGGGGAGAGTTGAAGAGAAATATAGAAAAGGGGAAGTAGGATAGAGAGGCAAGGGACATGGGAGACAGAGAGAATAAAGAAAGGACAAAATTGTAAGAGAGGGTAAGAAAACACAAGCACAGCAGGGAGTTTAGGGAAGAAAGGGAACATTAGAGGAGGTAAAGAATGAGGGGAAACTGGGAAGAGAATGAGGGGGGGAGACGGGGAAGGAGAGGATAATGGTAAAAAGATGGGGTAGGTGAAAGTGAGAAAAGGGAAAACAGTAAAAATGGGGAGAGTTGAAGAGAAATATAGAAAAGGGGCAGTAGGATAGAGAGGCAAGGGACATGGGAGACAGAGAGAGGCAAGAAAGGACAAAAATGTAAGAGAGGGTAAGAAAACACAAGCACAGCAGGGAGTTTAGGGAAGAAAGGGAACATTAGAGGAGGTAAAGAATGAGGGGAAACTGGAAAGAGTATGAGGGTGGAGACGGGGAAGGAGAGGATAATGGTAAAAAGATGGGGTAGGTGAAAGTGAGAAAAGGGAAACAATAGAAAATGGGTAGAGTTGAAGAGAAACATAGAAAAGGGGAAGTAGGATAGAGAGGCAAGGGACATGGGAGACAGAGTTAGGCAAGAAAGGAAAAAAATCTAAGAGAGGGTAAGAAAAAACAAGCACAGCAGGGAGATTAGGGAAGAAAGGGAACATTAGAGGAGGTAAAGAATGAGGGGAAACTGGGAAGAGTATGAGGGGGGAGACAGAAAAGGAGAGGATAATGGTAAAAAAGATGGGGTAGGAGAAAGTGAGAAAAGGGAAAACAATAGAAAATGGGGAGAGTTGAAGAGAAATATAGAAAAGGGAAGTAGGATAGAGAGGCAAGGGACATGGGAGACAGAGAGAGGCAAGAAAGGACAAACATGTAAGATAGGGTAAGAAACACAAGCACAGCAGGAAGATTAGGGAAGAAAGGGAACATTAGAGGAGGTAAAGAATGAGGGGAAACTGGGAAGAGTATGAGGGGGAGACGGGAAAGGAGAGGATAATGGTAAAAAGATGGGGTAGGAGAAAGTGAGAAAAGGGAAAACAATAGAAAATGGGGAGAGTTGAAGAGAAATATAGAAAAGGGGAAGTAGGATAGAGAGGCAAGGGACATGGGAGACAGAGAGAGGCAAGAAAGGACAAACATGTAAGAGAGGGTAAAAAAACACAAGCACAGCAGGAAGATTAGGGAAGAAAGGGAACATTAGAGGAGGTAAAGAATGAGGGGAAACTGGGAAGAGTATGAGGGGGGGAGACGGAAAAGGAGAGGATAATGGTAAAAAAGATGGGGTAGGTGAAAGTGAGAAAAGGGAAAACAATAGAAAATGGGTAGAGTTGAAGAGAAACATAGAAAAGAGGAAGTAGGATAGAGAGGCAAGGGACATGGGAGACAGAGAGAGGCAAGAAAGGACAGAAATCTAAGAGAGGGTAAGAAAAAACAAGCACAGCAGGAAGATTAGGGAAGAAAGGGAACATTAGAGGAGGTAAAGAATGAGGGGAAACTGGGAAGAGTATGAGGGGGGAGACGGAAAAGGAGAGGGTAATGGTAAAAAAGATGGGGTAGGAGAAAGTGAGAAAAGGGAAAACAATAGAAAATGGGGAGAGTTGAAGAGAAATATAGAAAAGGGGAAGTAGGATAGAGAGGCAAGGGACATGGGAGACAGAGAGAGGCAAGAAAGGACAAACATCTAAGAGAGGGTAAGAAACACAAGCACAGCAGGGAGTTTAGGGAAGAAAGGGAACATTAGAGGAGGTAAAGAATGAGGGAAACTGGGAAGAGTATGAGGGGGAGACGGGGAAGGAGAGGATAATGGTAAACAAAGATGGGGTAGGTGAAAGTGAGAAAAGGGAAAACAATAGAAAATGGGGAGAGTTGAAGAGAAATACAGAAAAGGGGAAGTAGGATAGAGAGGCAAGGGACATGGGAGACAGAGAGAGGCAAGAAAGGACAAAAATGTAAGAGAGGGTAAGAAAACACAAGCACAGCAGGGAGTCTAGGGAAGAAAGGGAACATTAGAGAAGGTAAAGAATGATGGAAAACTGGGAAGAGTATGAGGGGGAGACAGGGAAGAAGAGGATAATGGTAAAAAAGATGGGGTAGGTGAAAGTGAGAAAAGTGGAAATAATAGAAAATGGGAAGAGGGTGAGAGAAAGATAGTATACAGGAAGTAGGGTAAAGGGTCAAGGGACATGCGAGACAAACAGGGGTGAGAGAGGACTAGAATGAATGAGAGAATAACAATACAGGAGCATAGCAGGGAGTAAAGGGGAGAAAAGGAACATTAGAGAAGGTAAAAAGTGAGGGAAAACTGGGAAGAGTGTGAGGGTGAAAACGGGAAGGAGAGGAAAATGGTAAAAACAAGATAGGGTAGGTGAAAGTAAGGAGAGGGGAAACAATAGAAAATGGGGAGAGAGTGAGAGAAATATAGAAAAAGGGGAAGTAGGGTAAAGAGACAAGGGACTTGCGAAACAAAGAGGGGTGAGAGAGGACAAGACTGTAAGAGAGGTTAAGAAATCACAAGCACAGCAGGGAGTAAAGGGGAGAAAAGGAACATTAGAGAAGGTAAAGAGTGAGGGAAAACTGGGAAGAGTGTGAGGGATGGAAAAGGAGAGGATATTGGTAAAAAAAAAAAGATAGGGTAGGTGAAAGTAAGGAAAGGGGAAACAATAGAGCATGGAGAGAGAGTGAGAGAAATATAGAAAAAAGGGAAGTAGGGTAAAGAGTCAAGGGGCATGGGAGACAGAGGGGTGAGAGAGGACAAAAATGTAAGACAGGGTAAGAAAAAATGAGCACAGCAGGTAGTAAAGGGAAGAAAGAAAAACAGAGAAGATATAAAAGGAGTGAAAGTGGGAATGAGAGAAGCGGAAAAGAGAGAGGGGAGGGAGAGCTTTGGGAGATAGGGAAAAACAGAGATGGTGATAGAAAGAAGGAAGGATAATGAAATAAAGAGTGAAAGGCAGAGCATAAAGATGAATGAAAGAGGGCTAGATGGGGAGAAAAACAGAGGAATGGGTAGAGAAAAGCCAAGAAAGAAAGAGTGTGAGGGTGTACATAAGGTAAAAAGAGACAGAAAGTGAAAAATTCTTTAGATAGAGAGGGACAAGAAGTCTTAGAGAAGAGAAAAGGGGGAGAGAGAATATTAATGGGAAAAAGCATAGAGTGGGAGAGGATGAGGGGAATAGAAGGTGGAAAAAGGAGAATAGAGAGGGAGAGAGAAGCTGAAAGGGAAGAGAAGGAGGAGGAGAATATGTACCTAAGATATGTTTGTGTTATAATAGAAGTGTCCAAAATGATATACACATGGTAAGTACATACTGTATATCCACATGTATAAGGAATATACTTCAGGACTAGAACTCTTGTCTAGCCTGATTATTATCAGTAATTAATATAAATATTAATTACCTGTCTTATCATTCTTTCTCACAGCTGACCAGGAAAAATATCAGATTCCATCATCTCACTGGGCATCAGTCACCTATAAAAAGTCAAAGGCATGATAATATGTTCCTTTACATGCTATAGACACTAATATATATAACACACGCTAGGGGCCTACTGACTTATCTCAGACTTAATGTAAATATAAAGAGAGAAAGCGTGAGAGAGATGCAAAGTAGGAGATAGATTATGAGACAGAGAGGGCAAGAGAGGAAAATAATGTAAGAGACGGTAAAAAACATGAGCAAAGCAGGGAGTAAAGGGAAGAAAGGGGAAATGAGAGAAGGTGAAATGTAAGGGAAAGAGAGGATAATGGTAAAAAGATGGGGTAGGTGAAAGTGAGATAAAGGGAAAACAATAGAAAATGGGGAGAGTTGAAGAGAAATATAGAAAAGGGAAAGTAGGATAGAGAGGCAAGGGACATGGGAGAAAGAGAGAGGCAAGAAAGGACAAAATGCAAGAGAGGGTAAGAAAACACAAGCACAGAAGGGAGTTTATGGAAGAAAGGGAACATTAGAGGAGGTAAAGAATGAGGGGAACCTGGAAAGAGTATGAGGGGGAGAAGGGGAAGGAGAGGATAATGGTAAAAATGATGGGGTAGGTGAAAGTGAGATAAAGGGAAACAATAGAAAATGGGGAGAGGGTGAGAGAAATTTAGAAAACAGGAAGTAGGGTAAAGAGACAAGGGGCATGTGAGACAGAGAGGGATGAGAGAGGACAAGAATGTAAAAGAGAGTAAGAAAACACAAGCACAACAGGGAGTTTAGGGAAGAAGGGGAACATTAGAGAAGGTAAAGAATGAGGGAAAACAGGGAAGAGTATGAGGGGGAGACAGGGAAGGAGAGGATAATGGTAAAAAGATGGGGTAGGTGAAAGTGAGAAAAGGGAAAACAATAGAAAATGGGGAGAGTTGAAGAGAAATATAGAAAAGGGAAGTAGGATAGAGAGGCAAGGGACATGGGAGACAGAGAGAATAAAGAAAGGACAAAATTGTAAGAGAGGGTAAGAAAACACAAGCACAGCAGGGAGTTTAGGAAGAAAGGGAACATTAGAGGAGGTAAAGAATGAGGGAAACTGGGAAGAGAATGAGGGGGAGACGGGGAAGGAGAGGATAATGGTAAAAAGATGGGGTAGGTGAAAGTGAGAAAAGGGAAAACAGTAAAAAATGGGGAGAGTTGAAGAGAAATATAGAAAAGGGGCAGTAGGATAGAGAGGCAAGGGACATGGGAGACAGAGAGAGGCAAGAAAGGACAAAATGCTAAGAGAGGGTAAGAAAAACAAGCACAGCAGGGAGTTTAGGGAAGAAAGGGAACATTAGAGAAGGTAAAGAATGAGGGGAAACTGGAAAGAGTATGAGGGGGAGACGGGAAGGAGAGGATAATGGTAAAAAAAGATGGGGTAGGTGAAAGTGAGAAAAGGGAAAACAATAGAAAATGGGTAGAGTTGAAGAGAAACATAGAAAAGGGGAAGTAGGATAGAGAGGCAAGGGACATGGGAGACAGAGTTAGGCAAGAAAGGAAAAAAATCTAAGAGAGGGTAAGAAAAAACAAGCACAGCAGGGAGATTAGGGAAGAAAGGGAACATTAGAGGAGGTAAAGAATGAGGGGAAACTGGGAAGAGTATGAGGGGGGAGACAGAAAAGGAGAGGATAATGGTAAAAAAGATGGGGTAGGAGAAAGTGAGAAAAGGGAAAACAATAGAAAATGGGGAGAGTTGAAGAGAAATATAGAAAAGGGAAGTAGGATAGAGAGGCAAGGGACATGGGAGACAGAGAGAGGCAAGAAAGGACAAACATGTAAGATAGGGTAAGAAAACACAAGCACAGCAGGAAGATTAGGAAGAAAGGGAACATTAGAGGAGGTAAAGAATGAGGGAAACTGGGAAGAGTATGAGGGGGAGACGGAAAGGAGAGGATAATGGTAAAAAGATGGGGTAGGAGAAAGTGAGAAAAGGAAAACAATAGAAAATGGGGAGAGTTGAAGAGAAATATAGAAAAGGGGAAGTAGGATAGAGAGGCAAGGGACATGGGAGACAGAGAGAGGCAAGAAAGGACAAACATGTAAGAGAGGGTAAAAAACACAAGCACAGCAGGAAGATTAGGAAGAAAGGGAACATTAGAGGAGGTAAAGAATGAGGGGAAACTGGGAAGAGTATGAGGGGGAGACTGGGAAGGAGAGGATAATGGTAAAAAGATGGGGTAGGTGAAAGTGAGAAAAGGGAAAACAATAGAAAATGGGTAGAGTTGAAGAGAAACATAGAAAAGGGAAGTAGGATAGAGAGGCAAGGGACATGGGAGACAGAGTTAGGGCAAGAAAGGAAAAAATCTAAGAGAGGGTAAGAAAAACAAGCACAGCAGGGAGATTAGGAAGAAAGGGAACATTAGAGGAGGTAAAGAATGAGGGAAACTGGGAAGAGTATGAGGGGGAGACAGAAAAGGAGAGGATAATGGTAAAAAGATGGGGTAGGAGAAAGTGAGAAAAGGGAAACAATAGAAAATGGGGAGAGTTGAAGAGAAATATAGAAAAGGGAAGTAGGATAGAGAGGCAAGGGACATGGGAGACAGAGAGAGGCAAGAAAGGACAAACATGTAAGATAGGGTAAAAAAACACAAGCACAGCAGGAAGATTAGGGAAGAAAGGGAACATTAGACGAGGTAAAGAATGAGGGGAAACTGGGAAGAGTATGAGGGGGAGACGGAAAAGGAGAGGATAATGGTAAAAAGATGGGGTAGGAGAAAGTGAGAAAAGGAAAACAATAGAAAATGGGGAGAGTTGAAGAGAAATATAGAAAAGGGAAGTAGGATAGAGAGGCAAGGGACATGGGAGACAGAGAGAGGCAAGAAAGGACAAACATGTAAGAGAGGGTAAAAACACAAGCACAGCAGGAAGATTAGGGAAGAAAGGGAACATTAGAGGAGGTAAAGAATGAGGGAAACTGGGAAGAGTATGAGGGGGGAGACGGGGAAGGAGAGGATAATGGTAAAAAGATGGGGTAGGTGAAAGTGAGAAAAGGGAAAACAATAGAAAATGGGTAGAGTTGAAGAGAAACATAGAAAAGAGGAAGTAGGATAGAGAGGCAAGGGACATGGGAGACAGAGAGAGGCAAGAAAGGACAAAAATCTAAGAGAGGGTAAGAAAAACAAGCACAGCAGGGAGATTAGGGAAGAAAGGGAACATTAGAGGAGGTAAAGAATGAGGGAAACTGGGAAGAGTATGAGGGGGAGACGGAAAAGGAGAGGATAATGGTAAAAAGATGGGGTAGGAGAAAGTGAGAAAAGGGAAAACAATAGAAAATGGGGAGAGTTGAAGAGAAATATAGAAAAGGGAAGTAGGATAGAGATGCAAGGGACATGGGAGACAGAGAGAGGCAAGAAAGGACAAACATGTAAGAGAGGGTAAAAAAACACAAGCACAGCAGGAAGATTAGGGAAGAAAGGGAACATTAGAGGAGGTAAAGAATGAGGGGAAACTGGGAAGAGTATGAGGGGGGGAGACGGGGAAGGAGAGGATAATTTTAAACAAAGATGGGGTAGGTGAAAGTGAGAAAAGGGAAAACAATAGAAAATGGGGAGAGTTGAAGAGAAATACAGAAAAGGGGAAGTAGGATAGAGAGGCAAGGGACATGGGAGACAGAGAGAGGCAAGAAAGGACAAAAATGTAAGAGAGGGTAAGAAAACACAAGCACAGCAGGGAGTCTAGGGAAGAAAGGGAACATTAGAGAAGGTAAAGAATGATGGTAAACTGGGAAGAGTATGAGGGGGGGAGACAGGGAAGAAGAGGATAATGGTAAAAAAAAGATGGGGTAGGTGAAAGTGAGAAAAGTGGAAATAATAGAAAATGGGAAGAGGGTGAGAGAAAGATAGTATACAGGAAGTGGAGTAAAGGGTCAAGGGACATGCGAGACAAACAGGGGTGAGAGAGGACTAGAATGAATGAGAGGGCAACAATACAGGAGCATAGCAGGGAGTAAAGGGAGAAAAGGAACATTAGAGAAGGTAAATAGTGAGGGAAAACTGGGAAGAGTGTGAGGGGTGAAAAACGGGAAGGAGAGGAAAATGGTAAAAACAAGATAGGGTAGGTGAAAGTAAGGAGAGGGGAAACAATAGAAAATGGGGAGAGAGTGAGAGAAATATAGAAAAAGGGGAAGTAGGGTAAAGAGACAAGGGACTCATGCGAAACAAAGAGGGGTGAGAGAGGACAAGACTGTAAGAGAGGTTAAGAAATCAAGCACAGCAGGGAGTAAAGGGGAGAAAAGGAACATTAGAGAAGGTAAAGAGTGAGGGAAAACTGGGAAGAGTGTGAGGGATGGAAAAGAGAGGATATTGGTAAAAAAAGATAGGTAGGTGAAAGTAAGGAAAGGGAAACAATAGAGCATGGAGAGAGTGAGAGAAATATAGAAAAAGGGAAGTAGGGCAAAGAGTCAAGGTGCATGGGAGACAGAGGGTGAGAGAGGACAAAATGTAAGACAGGGTAAGAAAATATGAGCACAGCAGGTAGTAAAGGGAAGAAAGAAAACAGAGAAGAGATAAAAGGAGTGAAAGTGGGAATGAGAGAAGTGAAAAAGAGAGAGGAGGGAGAGCTTGGAGATAGGGATAAACAGAGATGGTGATAGAAAGAAGGAAGGATAATGAAATAAAGGGTGAAAGGCAGAGCATAAAGATGAATGAAAGAGGGCTAGATGGGAGAAAACAGAGGAATGGGTAGAGAAAGGCCAAGAAAGAAAGAGTGTGAGGGTGTACATAAGGTGAAAAGAGACAGAAAGTGAAAAATTCTTAGATAGAGAGGGACAAGAAGTCTTAGAGAAGAGAAAAGGGGAGAGAGAATATTAATGGGAAAAAGCATAGAGTGGGAGAGGATGAGGGGGAATAGAAGGTGGAAAAGTGGAGAATAGAGAGGGAGAGAAGCTGAA
>JAKVIS010005198.1:0-12323 GCA_033119425.1 Bufotes viridis | reverse complement strand
TTGGCCAGCCACAGCTGAAACCACTGATTTATGGTATTGCTATTTTGGCAATTGAATTTCACCCCAGAACAAAATATATGTTTTGGCGGACACTATTATAGTTTGCCAGCCAGTGCTGGGACACCAGATTTAGGGGATTGCTATTTTGGCAGTTGAATTTCACCCCAGAACAAAATATACCCTGTTACGGACAGATTTAAACTAGGCCTGCAACAGCTGGAACACCAGATTCAGGGTATTGCTATTTTGGCAATTGAATTTCACCCCAGAACAAAATATATAATTTGCAGGACACTATGAAACTTGGCCAGCCACAGCTGAAACCACTGATTTATGGTATTGCTATTTTGGCAATTGAATTTCACCCCAGAACAAAATATATGTTTTGGCGGACACTATTATAGTTTGCCAGCCACAGCTGAAACCACTGATTTATGGTATTGCTATTTTGGCAATTGAATTTCACCCCAGAACAAAATATACCCTGTTACGGACAGATTTAAACTAGGCCTGCAACAGCTGGAACACCAGATTCAGGGTATTGCTATTTTGGCAATTGAATTTCACCCCAGAACAAAATATATAATTTGCAGGACACTATGAAACTTGGCCAGCCACAGCTGAAACCACTGATTTATGGTATTGCTATTTTGGCAATTGAATTTCACCCCAGAACAAAATATATCCTTTGCAGGACACTATTATAACTTGGCCAGCCACAGCTGGAAACCACTGATTTATGGTATTGCTATTTTGGCAATTGAATTTCACCCCAGAACAAAATATACCCTGTTACGGACAGATATTAAACTAGGCCAGCCACAGCTGAAACCACTGATTTATGGTATTGCTATTTTGGCAATTGAATTTCACCCCAGAACAAAATATATAATTTGCAGGACACTATGAAACTTGGCCAGCCACAGCTGAAACCACTGATTTATGGTATTGCTATTTTGGCAATTGAATTTCACCCCAGAACAAAATATATGTTTTGGCGGACACTATTATAGTTTGCCAGCCAGCAGCTGGAACCACTAGATTTATGGTATTGCTATTTTGGCAGTTGAATTTCACCCCAGAACAAAATATACCCTGTTACGGACAGATTTAAACTAGGCCTGCAACAGCTGGAACACCAGATTCAGGGTATTGCTATTTTGGCAATTGAATTTCACCCCAGAACAAAATATATAATTTGCAGGACACTATGAAACTTGGCCAGCCACAGCTGAAACCACTGATTTATGGTATTGCTATTTTGGCAATTGAATTTCACCCCAGAACAAAATATATATTTTGCAGGACACTATTAAACTTGGCCAGCCACAGCTGAAACCACTGATTTATGGTATTGCTATTTTGGCAATTGAATTTCACCCCAGAACAAAATATATCCTTTGCAGGACACTATGAAACTTGGCCAGCCACAGCTGAAACCACTGATTTATGGTATTGCTATTTTGGCAATTGAATTTCACCCCAGAACAAAATATATGTTTTGGCGGACACTATTATAGTTTGCCAGCCAGTGCTGGGACACCAGATTTATGGGATTGCTATTTTGGCAGTTGAATTTCACCCCAGAACAAAATATACCCTGTTACGGACAGATTTAAACTAGGCCTGCAACAGCTGGAACACCAGATTCAGGGTATTGCTATTTTGGCAATTGAATTTCACCCCAGAACAAAATATATAATTTGCAGGACACTATGAAACTTGGCCAGCCACAGCTGAAACCACTGATTTATGGTATTGCTATTTTGGCAATTGAATTTCACCCCAGAACAAAATATACCCTGTTACGGACAGATTTAAATTAGGCCTGCAGCAGCTGGAACACCAGATTCAGGGTATTGCTATTTTGGCAATTGAATTTCACCCCAGAACAAAATATATAATTTGCAGGACACTATGAAACTTGGCCAGCCACAGCTGAAACCACTGATTTATGGTATTGCTATTTTGGCAATTGAATTTCACCCCAGAACAAAATATATACTTTGCAGGACACTATGAAACTTGGCCAGCCACAGCTGAAACCACTGATTTATGGTATTGCTATTTTGGCAATTGAATTTCACCCCAGAACAAAATATATGTTTTGGCAGGACACTATTATAGTTTGCCAGCCAGTGCTGGAACCACCAGATTTAGGGTATTGCTATTTTGGCAGTTGAATTTCACCCCAGAACAAAATATACCCTGTTACGGACAGATTTAAACTAGGCCTGCAACAGCTGGAACACCAGATTCAGGGTATTGCTATTTTGGCAATTGAATTTCACCCCAGAACAAAATATATAATTTGCAGGACACTATGAAACTTGGCCAGCCACAGCTGAAACCACTGATTTATGGTATTGCTATTTTGGCAATTGAATTTCACCCCAGAACAAAATATATGTTTTGGCGGACACTATTATAATTTGGCCAGCCACAGCTGAAACCACTGATTTATGGTATTGCTATTTTGGCAATTGAATTTCACCCCAGAACAAAATATATACTGTTGCAGGACAGCTATGAAACTTGGCCAGCCACAGCTGAAACCACTGATTTATGGTATTGCTATTTTGGCAATTGAATTTCACCCCAGAACAAAATATATCCTTTGCAGGACACTATGAAACTTGGCCAGCCACAGCTGAAACCACTGATTTATGGTATTGCTATTTTGGCAATTGAATTTCACCCCAGAACAAAATATATGTTTTGGCGGACACTATTATAGTTTGCCAGCCAGTGCTGGGACCACCAGATTTAGGGTATTGCTATTTTGGCAGTTGAATTTCACCCCAGAACAAAATATACACTGTTACGGACAGATTTAAACTAGGCCTGCAACAGCTGGAACACCAGATTCAGGGTATTGCTATTTTGGCAATTGAATTTCACCCCAGAACAAAATATATAATTTGCAGGACACTATGAAACTTGGCCAGCCACAGCTGAAACCACTGATTTATGGTATTGCTATTTTGGCAATTGAATTTCACCCCAGAACAAAATATACCCTGTTACGGACAGATTTAAATTAGGCCTGCAGCAGCTGGAACACCAGATTCAGGGTATTGCTATTTTGGCAATTGAATTTCACCCCAGAACAAAATATATAATTTGCAGGACACTATGAAACTTGGCCAGCCACAGCTGAAACCACTGATTTATGGTATTGCTATTTTGGCAATTGAATTTCACCTCAGAACAAAATATATCCTTTGCAGGACACTATGAAACTTGGCCAGCCACAGCTGAAACCACTGATTTATGGTATTGCTATTTTGGCAATTGAATTTCACCCCAGAACAAAATATATGTTTTGGCGGACACTATTATAGTTTGCCAGCCAGTGCTGGGACACCAGATTTAGGGGATTGCTATTTTGGCAGTTGAATTTCACCCCAGAACAAAATATACCCTGTTATGGACAGATTTAAACTAGGCCTGCAACAGCTGGAACACCAGATTCAGGGTATTGCTATTTTGGCAATTGAATTTCACCCCAGAACAAAATATATAATTTGCAGGACACTATGAAACTTGGCCAGCCACAGCTGAAACCACTGATTTATGGTATTGCTATTTTGGCAATTGAATTTCACCCCAGAACAAAATATATGTTTTGGCGGACACTATTATAGTTTGCCAGCCACAGCTGAAACCACTGATTTATGGTATTGCTATTTTGGCAATTGAATTTCACCCCAGAACAAAATATATCCTTTGCAGGACACTATGAAACTTGGCCAGCCACAGCTGAAACCACTGATTTATGGTATTGCTATTTTGGCAATTGAATTTCACCCCAGAACAAAATATATGTTTTGGCGGACACTATTATAGTTTGCCAGCCAGTGCTGGGACCACCAGATTTATGGGATTGCTATTTTGGCAGTTGAATTTCACCCCAGAACAAAATATACCCTGTTACGGACAGATTTAAACTAGGCCTGCAACAGCTGGAACACCAGATTCAGGGTATTGCTATTTTGGCAATTGAATTTCACCCCAGAACAAAATATATAATTTGCAGGACACTATGAAACTTGGCCAGCCACAGCTGAAACCACTGATTTATGGTATTGCTATTTTGGCAATTGAATTTCACCCCAGAACAAAATATATGTTTTGGCGGACACTATTATAGTTTGCCAGCCACAGCTGAAACCACTGATTTATGGTATTGCTATTTTGGCAATTGAATTTCACCCCAGAACAAAATATACCCTGTTACGGACAGATTTAAACTAGGCCTGCAACAGCTGGAACACCAGATTCAGGGTATTGCTATTTTGGCAATTGAATTTCACCCCAGAACAAAATATATAATTTGCAGGACACTATGAAACTTGGCCAGCCACAGCTGAAACCACTGATTTATGGTATTGCTATTTTGGCAATTGAATTTCACCCCAGAACAAAATATATCCTTTGCAGGACACTATTATAACTTGGCCAGCCACAGCTGAAACCACTGATTTATGGTATTGCTATTTTGGCAATTGAATTTCACCCCAGAACAAAATATATCCTTTGCAGGACACTATGAAACTTGGCCAGCCACAGCTGAAACCACTGATTTATGGTATTGCTATTTTGGCAATTGAATTTCACCCCAGAACAAAATATATGTTTTGGCGGACACTATTATAGTTTGCCAGCCAGTGCTGGGACACCAGATTTAGGGGATTGCTATTTTGGCAGTTGAATTTCACCCCAGAACAAAATATACCCTGTTACGGACAGATTTAAACTAGGCCTGCAACAGCTGGAACACCAGATTCAGGGTATTGCTATTTTGGCAATTGAATTTCAGCCCAGAACAAAATATATAATTTGCAGGACACTATGAAACTTGGCCAGCCACAGCTGAAACCACTGATTTATGGTATTGCTATTTTGGCAATTGAATTTAACCCCAGAACAAAATATATGTTTTGGCGGACACTATTATAGTTTGTCAGCCAGTGCTGGGACACCAGATTTATGGTATTGCTATTTTGGCAATTGAATTTCACCCCAGAACAAAATATTTCCTTTGCAGGACACTATTAAACTTGGCCAGCCACAGCTGAAGCCACTGATTTATGGTATTGCTATTTTGGTAATTGAATTTCACCCCAGAACAAAATATATGTTTTGGCAGGCACTATTATAGTTTGCCAGCCAGTGCTGGGACACCAGATTTATGGTATTGCTATTTTGGCAATTGAATTTCACCCCAGAACAAAATATATGTTTTGACGGACACTATTAAGGTTTGCCAGCCAGTGCTGGGATACCAGATTTAAAGGATTGCTATTTTGGCAGTTGAATTTCACCCCAGTACAAAATATACCCTGTTACGGACAGATTTAAACTAGGCCTGCAACAGCTGGAACACCAGATTCAGGGTATTGCTATTTTGGCAATTGAATTTTAGCCCAGAACAAAATATATAATTTGCAAGACACTATGAAACTTGGCCAGCCACAGCTGAAACCACTGATTTATGGTATTGCTATTTTGGCAATTGAATTTAACCCCAGAACAAAATATATCCTTTGCAGGACACTATGAAACTTGGCCAGCCACAGCTGAAACCACTGATTTATGGTATTGCTATTTTGGCAATTGAATTTAACCCCAGAACAAAATATATAATTTGCAGGACACTATGAAACTTGGCCAGCCACAGCTGAAACCACTGATTTATGGTATTGCTATTTTGGCAATTGAATTTCACCCCAGAACAAAATATATCCTTTGCAGGACACTATTAAACTTGGCCAGCCACAGCTGAAACCACTGATTTATGGTATTGCTATTTTGGTATTTGAATTTCACCCCAGAACAAAATATATGTTTTGGCGGGCACTATTATAGTTTGCCAGCCAGTGCTGGGACACCAGATTTAGGGGATTGCTATTTTGGCAGTTGAATTTCACCCCAGAACAAAATATACACTGTTACGGACAGATTTAAACTAGGCCTGCAACAGCTGGAACACCAGATTCAGGGTATTGCTATTTTGGCAATTGAATTTCACCCCAAAACAAAATACATAATTTGCAGGACACTATGAAACTTGGCCAGCCACAGCTGAAACCACTGATTTATGGTATTGCTATTTTGGCAATTGAATTTCACCCCAGAACAAAATATACCCTGTTACGGACAGATTTAAATTAGGCCTGCAGCAGCTGGAACACCAGATTCAGTGTATGGCTATTTTGGCAATTGAATTTCACCCCAGAACAAAATATATAATTTGCAGGACACTATGAAACTTGGCCAGCCACAGCTGAAACCACTGATTTATGGTATTGCTATTTTGGCAATTGAATTTCACCTCAGAACAAAATATATCCTTTGCAGGACACTATGAAACTTGGCCAGCCACAGCTGAAACCACTGATTTATGGTATTGCTATTTTGGCAATTGAATTTCACCCCAGAACAAAATTTATGTTTTCGCGGACACTATTATAGTTTGCCAGCCAGTGCTGGGACACCAGATTTAGGGGATTGCTATTTTGGCAGTTGAATTTCACCCCAGAACAAAATATACCCTGTTATGGACAGATTTAAACAAGGCCTGCAACAGCTGGAACACCAGATTCAGGGAATTGCTATTTTGGCAATTGAATTTAACCCCAGAACAAAATATATAATTTGCAGGACACTATGAAACTTGGCCAGCCACAGCTGAAACCACTGATTTATGGTATTGCTATTTTGGCAATTGAATTTCACCCCAGAACAAAATATATGTTTTGGCGGACACTATTATAGTTTGCCAGCCACAGCTGAAACCACTGATTTATGGTATTGCTATTTTGGCAATTGAATTTCACCCCAGAACAAAATATACCCTGTTACGGAAAGATTTAAATTAGGCCTGCAGCAGCTGGAAATCCAGATTCAGGGTATTGCTATTTTGGCAATTGAATTTCACCCCAAAACAAAATATATAATTTGCAGGACACTATGAAACTTGGCCAGCCACAGCTGAAACCACTGATTTATGGTATTGCTATTTTGGCAATTGAATTTCACCCCAGAACAAAATATATGTTTTGGCGGACACTATTATAAGTTTGCCAGCCAGCAGCTGGAACCACCAGATTTATGGTATTGCTATTTTGGCAATTGAATTTCACCCCAGAACAAAATATATCCTTTGCAGGACACTATGAAACTTGGCCAGCCACAGCTGAAACCACTGATTTATGGTATTGCTATTTTGGCAATTGAATTTCACCCCAGAACAAAATATATGTTTTGGCGGACACTATTATAGTTTGCCAGCCACAGCTGAAACCACTGATTTATGGTATTGCTATTTTGGCAATTGAATTTCACCCCAGAACAAAATATACCCTGTTACTGGACAGATTTAAATTAGGCCTGCAGCAGCTGGAACACCAGATTCAGGGTATTGCTATTTTGGCAATTGAATTTCACCCCAGAACAAAATATATAATTTGCAGGACACTATGAAACTTGGCCAGCCACAGCTGAAACCACTGATTTATGGTATTGCTATTTTGGCAATTGAATTTCACCCCAGAACAAAATATACCCTGTTACGGACAGATATTAAATTAGGCCTGCCAGCAGCTGGAACACCAGATTTAGGGTATTGCTATTTTGGCAATTGAATTTCACCCCAGAACAAAATATATAATTTGCAGGACACTATGAAACTTGGCCAGCCACAGCTGAAACCACTGATTTATGGTATTGCTATTTTGGCAATTGAATTTCACCCCAGAACAAAATATATCCTTTGCAGGACACTATGAAACTTGGCCAGCCACAGCTGAAACCACTGATTTATGGTATTGCTATTTTGGCAATTGAATTTCACCCCAGAACAAAATATATGTTTTGGCAGGACACTATTATAGTTTGCCAGCCACGTGCTGGGACCACCAGATTTATGGTATTGCTATTTTGGCAGTTGAATTTCACCCCAGAACAAAATATACCCTGTTACGGACAGATTTAAACTAGGCCTGCAACAGCTGGAACACCAGATTCAGGGTATTGCTATTTTGGCAATTGAATTTCACCCCAGAACAAAATATATAATTTGCAGGACACTATGAAACTTGGCCAGCCACAGCTGAAACCACTGATTTATGGTATTGCTATTTTGGCAATTGAATTTCACCCCAGAACAAAATATATGTTTTGGCGGACACTATTATAGTTTGCCAGCCACAGCTGAAACCACTGATTTATGGTATTGCTATTTTGGCAATTGAATTTCACCCCAGAACAAAATATACCCTGTTACGGGCAGATATAAATTAGGCCTGCAACAGCTGGAACACCAGATTCAGGGTATTGCTATTTTGGCAATTGAATTTCACCCCAGAACAAAATATATAATTTGCAGGACACTATGAAACTTGGCCAGCCACAGCTGAAACCACTGATTTATGGTATTGCTATTTTGGCAATTGAATTTCACCCCAGAACAAAATATATGTTTTGGCGGACACTATTATAGTTTGCCAGCCAGTGCTGGGATACCAGATTTAAAGGATTGCTATTTTGGCAGTTGAATTTCACCCCAGAACAAAATATACCCTGTTACGGACAGATTTAAACTAGGCCTGCAACAGCTAGAACACCCGATTCAGGGTATTGCTATTTTGGCATTTGAATTTAAGCCCAGAACAAAATATATAATTTGCAAGACACTATGAAACTTGGCCAGCCACAGCTGAAACCACTGATTTATGGTATTGCTATTTTGGCAATTGAATTTCACCCCAGAACAAAATATATGTTTTGGCGGACACTATTATAGTTTGCCAGCTACAACTGAAACCACTGATTTATGGTATTACTATTTTGGCAATTGAATTTCACCCCAGAACAAAATATATCCTTTGCAGGACACTATGAAACTTGGCCAGCCACAGCTGAAACCACTGATTTATGGTATTGCTATTTTGGCAATTGAATTTCACCCCAGAACAAAATATATGTTTTGGCGGACACTATTATAGTTTGCCAGCCACAGCTGAAACCACTGATTTATGGTATTGCTATTTTGGCAATTGAATTTCACCCCATAACAAAATATACCCTGTTCTGGACAGATTTAAATTAGGCCTGCAGCAGCTGGAACACCAGATTCAGGGTATTGCTATTTTGGCAATTGAATTTCACCTCAGAAAAAAATTTATAATTTGCAGGACACTATGAAACTTGGCCAGCCACAGCTGAAACCACTGATTTATGGTATTGCTATTTTGGCAATTGAATTTCACCCCAGAACAAAATATATGTTTTGGCGGACACTATTATAGTTTGCCAGCCAGTGCTGGGACACCAGATTTAGGGTATTGCTATTTTGGCAATTGAATTTCACCCCAGAACAAAATATATAATTTGCAGGACACTATGAAACTTGGCCAGCCACAACTGAAACCACTGATTTATGGTATTGCTATTTTGGCAATTGAATTTCACCCCAGAACAAAATATATGTTTTGGCGGACACTATTATAGTTTGCCAGCCAGTGCTGGGACACCAGATTTATGGTATTGCTATTTTGGCAATTGAATTTCACTCCAGAACAAAATATATCCTTTGCAGGACACTATGAAACTTTGCCAGCTACAGCTGAAACCACTGATTTATGGTATTGCTATTTTGGCAATTGAATTTCACCCCAGAACAAAATTGACCCTGTTACGGACAGATTTAAATTAGCCCTGCAACAGCTGGAACACCAGATTCAGGGTATTGCTATTTTGGCAATTGAATTTCATCCCAGAACAAAATATATAATTTGCAGGACACTATGAAACTTGGCCAGCCAAACCTGAAACCACTGATTTATGGTATTGCTATTTTGGCAATTTAATTTCACCCCAGAACAAAATATATGTTTTGGCGGACACTATTATAGTTTGCCAGCCACAGCTGAAACCACTGATTTATGCTATTGCTATTTTGGCAATTGAATTTCACCCCAGAACAAAATATACCCTGTTACGGGCAGATATAAATTAGGCCTGCAACAGCTGGAACACCAGATTCAGGGTATTGCTATTTTGGCAATTGAATTTCACCCCAGAACAAAATATATAATTTGCAGTACACTATGAAACTTGGCCAGCCACAGCTGATACCACTGATTTATGGTATTGCTATTTTGGCAATTGAATTTCACCCCAGAACAAAATATATGTTTTGGCGGACACTATTAAGGTTTGCCAGCCAGTGCTGGGATACCAGATTTAAAGGATTGCTATTTTGGCAGTTGAATTTCACCCCAGAACAAAATATACCCTGTTACGGACAGATTTAAACTAGGCCTGCAACAGCTGGAACACCCGATTCAGGGTATTGCTATTTTGGCATTTGAATTTAAGCCCAGAACAAAATATATAATTTGCAAGACACTATGAAACTTGGCCAGCCACAGCTGAAACCACTGATTTATGGTATTGCTATTTTGGCAATTGAATTTCACCACAGAACAATATATATGTTTTGGCGGACACAATTATAGTTTGCCAGCCACAGCTGAAACCACTGATTTATGGTATTGCTATTTTGGCAATTGAATTTCACCCCAGAACAAAATATATCCTTTGCAGGACACTATGAAACTTGGCCAGCCACAGCTGAAACCACTGATTTATGGTATTGCTATTTTGGCAATTGAATTTCACCCCAGAACAAAATATATGTTTTGCGGACACTATTATAATTTGGCCAGCCAGCAGCTGGAACACCAGATTTAGGGTATTGCTATTTTGGCAATTGAATTTCACCCCAGAACAAAATATATACTTTGCGGACACTATTAAACTTGGCCAGCCACAGCTGAAACCACTGATTTATGGTATTGCTATTTTGGCAATTGAATTTCACCCCAGAACAAAATATATCCTTTGCAGGACACTATGAAACTTGGCCAGCCACAGCTGAAACCACTGATTTATGGTATTGCTATTTTGGCAATTGAATTTCACCCCAGAACAAAATATATGTTTTGGCGGACACTATTATAGTTTGCCAGCCAGTGCTGGGACCACCAGATTTAGGGGATTGCTATTTTGGCAGTTGAATTTCACCCCAGAACAAAATATACCCTGTTACGGACAGATTTAAACTAGGCCTGCAACAGCTGGAACACCAGATTCAGGGTATTGCTATTTTGGCAATTGAATTTCACCCCAGAACAAAATATATAATTTGCAGGACACTATGAAACTTGGCCAGCCACAGCTGAAACCACTGATTTATGGTATTGCTATTTTGGCAATTGAATTTCACCCCAGAACAAAATATATGTTTTGGCGGACACTATTATAGTTTGCCAGCCACAGCTGAAACCACTGATTTATGGTATTGCTATTTTGGCAATTGAATTTCACCCCAGAACAAAATATACCCTGTTACGGACAGATTTAAATTAGGCCTGCAACAGCTGGAACACCAGATTCAGGGTATTGCTATTTTGGCAATTGAATTTCACCCCAGAACAAAATATATAATTTGCAGGACACTATGAAACTTGGCCAGCCACAGCTGAAACCACTGATTTATGGTATTGCTATTTTGGCAATTGAATTTCACCCCAGAACAAAATATATGTTTTGGCGGACACTATTATAGTTTGCCAGCCACAGCTGAAACCACTGATTTATGGTATTGCTATTTTGGCAATTGAATTTCACCCCAGAACAAAATATATCCTTTGCAGGACACTATGAAACTTGGCCAGCCACAGCTGAAACCACTGATTTATGGTATTGCTATTTTGGCAATTGAATTTCACCCCAGAACAAAATATATGTTTTGGCGGACACTATTATAGTTTGCCAGCCACAGCTGAAACCACTGATTTATGGTATTGCTATTTTGGCAATTGAATTTCACCCCAGAACAAAATATACCCTGTTACGGACAGATTTAAATTAGGCCTGCAACAGCTGGAACACCAGATTCAGGGTATTGCTATTTTGGCAATTGAATTTCACCCCAGAACAAAATATATAATTTGCAGGACACTATGAAACTTGGCCAGCCACAGCTGAAACCACTGATTTATGGTATTGCTATTTTGGCAATTGAATTTCACCCCAGAACAAAATATATGTTTTGGCGGACACTATTATAGTTTGCCAGCCAGTGCTGGGACACCAGATTTATGGTATTGCTATTTTGGCAATTGAATTTCACCCCAGAACAAAATATATCCTTTGCAGGACACTATGAAACTTGGCCAGCCACAGCTGAAACCACTGATTTATGGTATTGCTATTTTGGCAATTGAATTTCACCCCAGAACAAAATATAT
>JAKVIS010005197.1:0-12422 GCA_033119425.1 Bufotes viridis | reverse complement strand
TCACCCAGAACAAAATATACCCTTTTACGGACAGATCAACACTTGGCCTGCACACTGCTGGGACACCAGATTGCAGGGTATTGCTATTTTGGCAATTGAATTTCAACCCAGAACAAAATATACCCTTTTACGGACAGATTAACACTTGGCCTGCAACTGCTGGAACACCAGATTCAGGGTATTGCTATTTTGGCAATTGAATTTCACCCCAGAACAAAATATATGTTTTGGAGGACACTATTATACTTTGCAAGCCACCACTGGAACACCAGATTCAGGGTATTGCTATATTGGCAATTGAATTTCACCCCAGAACAAAATATATGTTTTGGTGGACACTATTAGTACTTTGCCAGCCACTACTGGAACACCAGATTCAGGGTATTGCTATTTTAGCAATTGAATTTCACCACAGAACAAAATATATGTTTTGGCGGACACTATTATACTTTGCAAGCCACTACTGGAACACCAGATTCAGTGTATTGCTATATTGGCAAGTGAATTTCACCCCAGAACAAAATATACCCTTTTACGGACAGATTAACACTTGGCCTGCAACTGCTGGAACACCAGATTCAGGGTATTGCTATATTGGCAATTGAATTTCACCCCAGAACAAAATATATGTTTTGGCGGACACTATTATACTTTGCAAGCCACTACTGGAACACCAGATTCAGGGTATTGCTATATTGGCAAGTGAATTTCACCCCAGAACAAAATATACACTTTTACGGACAGATTAACACTTGGCCTGCAACTGCTGGAACACCAGATTCAGGGTATTGCTATTTTGGCAATTGAATTTCACCCCAGAACAAAATATATGTTTTGGCGGACACTATTATACTTTGCAAGCCACTACTGGAACACCAGATTCAGGGTATTGCTATATTGGCAATTGAATTTCACCCCAGAACAAAATATATGTTTTGGCGGACACTATTATACTTTGCAAGCCACTACTGGAACACCAGATTCAGGGTATTGCTATTTTGGCAATTGAATTTCACCCCAGAACAAAATATATGTTTTGGAGGACACTATTATACTTTGCAAGCCACTACTGGAACACCAGATTCAGGGTATTGCTATTTTGGCAATTGAATATCACCCCAGAACAAAATATACCCTTTACGGACAGATTAACACTTGGCCTGCAACAACTGGGACACCAGATTCAGGGTATTGCTATTTTGGCAATTGAATTTCACCCCAGAACAAAATATATGTTTTGGCGGACACTATTATACTTTGCCAGCCACAGCTGAAACCACTGATTTATGGTATTGCTATTTTGGCAATTGAATTTCACCCCAGAACAAAATATACCCTTTTACAGACAGATCAACACTTGGCCTGCAACAGCTGGGACACCAGATTGAGGGTATTGCTATTTTGGCAATGGGATTTCAACCCAGAACAAATTATACCATTTTACGGACAGATTAACACTTGGCCTGCAACTGCTGGAACACCAGATTCAGGGTATTGCTATTTTGGCAATTGAATTTCACCCCAGAACAAAATATACCCTTTACGGACAGATTAACACTTGGCCTGTAACAGCTGGGACACCAGATTAGGGTATTGCTATTTTGGCAATTGAATTTCACCCCAGAACAAAATATACCCTTTACGGACAGATTAACACTTGGCCTGCAACAGCTGGGACACCAGATTCAGGGTATTGCTATTTTGGCAATTGAATTTCACCCCAGAACAAAATATATGTTTTGGTGGACACTATTATACTTTGCCAGCCACAGCTAAATACACTGATTTATGGTATTGCTATTTTGGCAATTGAATTTCACCCCAGAACAAAATATACCCTTTTACGGACAGATCAACACTTGGCCTGACACAGCTGGGACACCAGATTGAGGGTTTTGCTATTTTGGCAATTGGATTTCAACCCAGAACAAAGTATACCCTTTTACGGACAGATTAACACTTGGCCTGCAACTGCTGGAACACCAGATTCAGGGTATTGTTATTTTGGCAATTGAATTTCACCCCAGAACAAAATATATGTTTTGGAGGACACTATTATACTTTGCAAGCCGCCACTGGAACACCAGATTCAGGGTATTGCTATATTGGCAATTAAATTTCACCCAGAACAAAATATATGTTTTGGTGGACACTATTGTACTTTGCAAGCCACTACTGGAACACCAGATTCAGGGTATTGCTATTTTAGCAATTGAATTTCACCACAGAACAAAAATATGTTTTGGCGGACACTATTATACTTTGCAAGCCACTACTGGAACACCAGATTCAGTGTATTGCTATATTGACAAGTGAATTTCACCCCAGAACAAAATATACCCTTTTACGGACAGATTAACACTTGGTTTGCAACTGCTGGAACACCAGATTCAGGGTATTGCTATATTGGCAATAGAATTTCACCCCAGAACAAAATATATGTTTTGGCGGACACTATTATACTTTGCAAGCCACTACTGGAACACCAGATTCAGGGTATTGCTATATTGGCAAGTGAAGTGCACCCCAGAACAAAATATACACTTTTACGGACAGATTAACACTTGGCCTGCAACTGCTCGAACACCAGATTCAGGGTATTGCTATTTTGGCAATTGAATTTAACCACAGAACAAAATATATGTTTTGGCGGACACTATTGTACTTTGCAAGCCACTACTGGAACACCAGATTCAGGGTATTGCTATATTGGCAATTGAATTTCACCCCAGAACAAAATATATGTTTTGACGGACACTATTAATACTTTGCAAGCCACTACTGGAACACCAGGTTCAGGTGTATTGCTATTTTGGCAATTAAATTTCACCCCAGAACAAAATATATGTTTTGGCGGACACTATTATACTTTGCAAGCCACTACTGGAACACCAGATTCAGGGTATTGCTATTTTGGCAATTGAATATCACCCCAGAACAAAATATACCCTTTACGGACAGATTAACACTTGGCCTGCAACAGCTGGGACACCAGATTCAGGGTATTGCTATTTTGGCAATTGAATTTCACCCCAGAACAAAATATATGTTTTGGCGGACACTATTATACTTTGCAAGCCACTAGCTGGAACACCACTGATTCATGGTATTGCTATTTTGGCAATTGAATTTCACCCCAGAACAAAATATATCCTTTGACGGACAGATCAACACTTTGCCTGCAACTAGCTGGAACACCAGATTCAGGGTATTGCTATTTTGGCAATTGAATTTCACCCCAGAACAAAATATATGTTTTGGCGGACACTATTATACTTTGCAAGCCACTACTGGAACACCAGATTCAGGGTATTGCTATTTTGGCAATTGAATTTCACCCCAGAACAAAATATACCCTTTACGGACAGATTAACACTTGGCCTGCAACAACTGGGACACCAGATTCAGGGTATTGCTATTTTGGCAATTGAATTTCACCCCAGAACAAAATATACCCTTTTACGGACAGATTAACACTTGGCCTGCAACAGCTGGGACACCAGATTCAGGGTATTGCTATTTTGGCAATTGAATTTCACCCCAGAACAAAATATATGTTTTGGTGGACACTATTATACTTTGCCAGCCACAGCTGAAATACACTGATTTATGGTATTGCTATTTTGGCAATTGAATTTCACCCCAGAACAAAATATACCCTTTTACGGACAGATCAACACTTGGCCTGCACACAGCTGGGACACCAGATTGAGGGTTTTGCTATTTTGGCAATTGGATTTCAACCCAGAACAAAGTATACCCTTTTACGGACAGATTAACACTTGGCCTGCAACTGCTGGAACACCAGATTCAGGGTATTGTTATTTTGGCAATTGAATTTCACCCCAGAACAAAATATATGTTTTGGAGGACACTATTATACTTTGCAAGCCGCCACTGGAACACCAGATTCAGGGTATTGCTATATTGGCAATTAAATTTCACCCAGAACAAAATATATGTTTTTGTGGACACTATTGTACTTTGCAAGCCACTACTGGAACACCAGATTCAGGGTATTGCTATTTTAGCAATTGAATTTCACCACAGAACAAAAAATATATTTTGGCGGACACTATTATACTTTGCAAGCCACTACTGGAACACAAGATTCAGGGTATTGCTATATTGACAAGTGAATTTCACCCCAGAACAAAATATACCCTTTTACGGACAGATTAACACTTGGTCTGCAACTGCTGGAACACCAGATTCAGGGTATTGCTATTTTGGCAATTGAATTTCACCCCAGAACAAAATATATGTTTTGGCGGACACTATTATACTTTGCAAGCCACTACTGGAACACCAGATTCAGGGTATTGCTATATTGACAAGTGAATTTCACCCCAGAACAAAATATACACTTTTACGGAAAGATTAACACTTGGCCTGCAACTGCTGGAACACCAGATTCATGGTATTGCTATATTGGTAATTGAATTTCACCCCAGAAAAAAATATATGTTTTGGCGGACACTATTATACTTTGCAAGCCACTACTGGAACACCAGATTCAGTGTATTGCTATATTGACAAGTGAATTTCACCCCAGAACAAAATATACCCTTTTACGGACAGATTAACACTTGGTTTGCAACTGCTGGAACACCAGATTCAGGGTATTGCTATATTGGCAATAGAATTTCACCCCAGAACAAAATATATGTTTTGGCGGACACTATTATACTTTGCAAGCCACTACTGGAACACCAGATTCAGGGTATTGCTATATTGGCAAGTGAAGTGCACCCCAGAACAAAATATACACTTTTACGGACAGATTAACACTTGGCCTGCAACTGCTCGAACACCAGATTCAGGGTATTGCTATTTTGGCAATTGAATTTAACCACAGAACAAAATATATGTTTTGGCGGACACTATTGTACTTTGCAAGCCACTACTGGAACACCAGATTCAGGGTATTGCTATATTGGCAATTGAATTTCACCCCAGAACAAAATATATGTTTTGGCGGACACTATTATACTTTGCAAGCCACTACTGGAACACCAGGTTCAGTGTATTGCTATTTTGGCAATTAAATTTCACCCCAGAACAAAATATATGTTTTGGCGGACACTATTATACTTTGCAAGCCACTACTGGAACACCAGATTCAGGGTATTGCTATTTTGGCAATTGAATATCACCCCAGAACAAAATATACCCTTTACGGACAGATTAACACTTGGCCTGCAACAACTGGGACACCAGATTCAGGGTATTGCTATTTTGGCAATTGAATTTCACCCCAGAACAAAATATATGTTTTGGCGGACACTATTATACTTTGCCAGCCACAGCTGAAACCACTGATTTATGGTATTGCTATTTTGGCAATTGAATTTCACCCCAGAACAAAATATACCCTTTTACAGACAGATCAACACTTGGCCTGCAACAGCTGGGACACCAGATTGAGGGTATTGCTATTTTGGCAATGGGATTTCAACCCAGAACAAATTATACCATTTTACGGACAGATTAACACTTGGCCTGCAACTGCTGGAACACCAGATTCAGGGTATTGCTATTTTGGCAATTGAATTTCACCCCAGAACAAAATATACCCTTTACGGACAGATTAACACTTGGCCTGTAACAGCTGGGACACCAGATTAGGGTATTGCTATTTTGGCAATTGAATTTCACCCCAGAACAAAATATACCCTTTTACGGACAGATTAACACTTGGCCTGCAACAGCTGGGACACCAGATTCAGGGTATTGCTATTTTGGCAATTGAATTTCACCCCAGAACAAAATATATGTTTTGGTGGACACTATTATACTTTGCCAGCCACAGCTAAATACACTGATTTATGGTATTGCTATTTTGGCAATTGAATTTCACCCCAGAACAAAATATACCCTTTTACGGACAGATCAACACTTGGCCTGACACAGCTGGGACACCAGATTGAGGGTTTTGCTATTTTGGCAATTGGATTTCAACCCAGAACAAAGTATACCCTTTTACGGACAGATTAACACTTGGCCTGCAACTGCTGGAACACCAGATTCAGGGTATTGTTATTTTGGCAATTGAATTTCACCCCAGAACAAAATATATGTTTTGGAGGACACTATTATACTTTGCAAGCCGCCACTGGAACACCAGATTCAGGGTATTGCTATATTGGCAATTAAATTTCACCCAGAACAAAATATATGTTTTTGTGGACACTATTGTACTTTGCAAGCCACTACTGGAACACCAGATTCAGGGTATTGCTATTTTAGCAATTGAATTTCACCACAGAACAAAAAATATGTTTTGGCTGACACTATTATACTTTGCAAGCCACTACTGGAACACTAGATTCAGTGTATTGCTATATTGACAAGTGAATTTCACCCCAGAACAAAATATACCCTTTTACGGACAGATTAACACTTGGTTTGCAACTGCTGTAACACCAGATTCAGGGTATTGCTATATTGGCAATAGAATTTCACCCCAGAACAAAATATATGTTTTGGCGGACACTATTATACTTTGCAAGCCACTACTGGAACACCAGATTCAGGGTATTGCTATATTGGCAAGTGAAGTGCACCCCAGAACAAAATATACACTTTTACGGACAGATTAACACTTGGCCTGCAACTGCTCGAACACCAGATTCAGGGTATTGCTATTTTGGCAATTGAATTTCACCACAGAACAAAAAATATGTTTTGGCGGACACTATTATACTTTGCAAGCCACTACTGGAACACCAGATTCAGGGTATTGCTATATTGGCAATTGAATTTCACCCCAGAACAAAATATATGTTTTGGCGGACACTATTATACTTTGCAAGCCACTACTGGAACACCAGGTTCAGTGTATTGCTATTTTGGCAATTAAATTTCACCCCAGAACAAAATATATGTTTTGGCGGACACTATTATACTTTGCAAGCCACTACTGGAACACCAGATTCAGGGTATTGCTATTTTGGCAATTGAATATCACCCCAGAACAAAATATACCCTTTACGGACAGATTAACACTTGGCCTGCAACAACTGGGACACCAGATTCAGGGTATTGCTATTTTGGCAATTGAATTTCACCCCAGAACAAAATATATGTTTTGGCGGACACTATTATACTTTGCCAGCCACAGCTGAAACCACTGATTTATGGTATTGCTATTTTGGCAATTGAATTTCACCCCAGAACAAAATATACCCTTTACAGACAGATCAACACTTGGCCTGCAACAGCTGGGACACCAGATTGAGGGTATTGCTATTTTGGCAATTGAATTTCACCCCAGAACAAAGTATACCTTTTACGGACAGATTAACACTTGGCCTGCAACTGCTGGAACACCAGATTCAGGGTATTGCTATTTTGGCAATTGAATTTCACCCCAGAACAAAATATACCCTTTACGGACAGATTAACACTTGGCCTGCAACAGCTGGGACACCAGATTCAGGGTATTGCTATTTTGGCAATTGAATTTCACCCCAGAACAAAATATATGTTTTGGCGGACACTATTATACTTTGCAAGCCACTACTGGAACACCAGATTCAGGGTATTGCTATTTTGGCAATTGAATTTCACCCCAGAACAAAATATACCCTTTTACGGACAGATTAACACTTGGCCTGCAACTGCTGGAACACCAGATTCAGGGTATTGTTATTTTGGCAATTGAATTTCACCCCAGAACAAAATATATGTTTTGGAGGACACTATTATACTTTGCAAGCCGCCACTGGAACACCAGATTCAGGGTATTGCTATATTGGCAATTGAATTTCACCCCAGAACAAAATATATGTTTTGGCGGACATTATTGTACTTTGCAAGCCACTACTGGAACACCAGATTCAGGGTATTGCTATTTTGGCAATTGAATTTCACCCCAGAACAAAATATATGTTTTGGAGGACACTATTATACTTTGCAAGCCACTACTGGAACACCAGATTCAGGGTATTGCTATTTTGGCAATTGAATATCACCCCAGAACAAAATATACCCTTTTACGGACAGATTAACACTTGGCCTGCAACAGCTGGGACACCAGATTCAGGGTATTGCTATTTTGGCAATTGAATTTCACCCCAGAACAAAATATATGTTTTGGTGGACACTATTATACTTTGCCAGCCACTAGCTGAACACCACTGATTTATGGTATTGCTATTTTGGCAATTGAATTTCACCCCAGAACAAAATATACCCTTTTACGGAGAGATCAACACTTGGCCTGCAACATCTGGGACACCAGATTGAGGGTATTGCTATTTTGGCAAATGGATTTCAACCCAGAACAAAGTATACCCTTTTACGGACAGATTAACACTTGGCCTGCAACTGCTGGAACACCCGATTCAGGGTATTGCTATTTTGGCAATTGAATTTCACCCCAGAACAAAATATACCCTTTTACGGACAGATTAACACTTGGCCTGTAACAGCTGGGACACCAGATTAGGGTATTGCTATTTTGGCAATTGAATTTCACCCCAGAACAAAATATACCCTTTTACAGACAGATCAACACTTGGCCTGCAACAGCTGGGACACCAGATTGAGGGTATTGCTATTTTGGCAATGGGATTTCAACCCAGAACAAATTATACCATTTTACGGACAGATTAACACTTGGCCTGCAACTGCTAGAACACCCGATTCAGGGTATTGCTATTTTGGCAATTGAATTTCACCCCAGAACAAAATATACCCTTTTACGGACAGATTAACACTTGGCCTGTAACAGCTGGGACACCAGATTAGGGTATTGCTATTTTGGCAATTGAATTTCACCCCAGAACAAAATATACCCTTTACGGACAGATTAACACTTGGCCTGCAACAGCTGGGACACCAGATTCAGGGTATTGCTATTTTGGCAATTGAATTTCACCCCAGAACAAAATATATGTTTTGGCGGACACTATTATACTTTGCCAGCCACAGCTAAATACACTAGATTTATGGTATTGCTATTTTGGCAATTGAATTTCACCCCAGAACAAAATATACCCTTTACGGACAGATCAACACTTGGCCTGCAACAGCTGGGACACCAGATTGAGGGTATTGCTATTTTGGCAATTGGATTTCAACCCAGAACAAAGTATACCTTTTACGGACAGATTAACACTTGGCCTGCAACTGCTGGAACACCAGATTCAGGGTATTGTTATTTTGGCAATTGAATTTCACCCCAGAACAAAATATATGTTTTGGAGGACACTATTATACTTTGCAAGCCGCCACTGGAACACCAGATTCAGGGTATTGCTATATTGGCAATTAAATTTCACCCAGAACAAAATATATGTTTTGGTGGACACTATTGTACTTTGCAAGCCACTACTGGAACACCAGATTCAGGGTATTGCTATTTTAGCAATTGAATTTCACCACAGAACAAAAAATATGTTTTGGCGGACACTATTATACTTTGCAAGCCACTACTGGAACACCAGATTCAGTGTATTGCTATATTGACAAGTGAATTTCACCCCAGAACAAAATATACCCTTTTACGGACAGATTAACAATTGGCCTGCAACTGCTGGAACACCAGATTCAGGGTATTGCTATTTTGGCAATTGAATTTCACCCTAGAACAAAATATATGTTTTGGCGGACACTAATATACTTTGTAAGCCACTACTGGAACACCAGATTCAGGGTATTGCTATATTGGCAATAGAATTTCACCCCAGAACAAAATATATGTTTTGGCTGTCACTAATATACTTTGCAAGCCACTAGTGGAACACCAGGTTCAGGGTATTGCTATATTGGCAAGTGAATTTCACCCCAAAACAAAATATACCCTTTTACGGACAGTTTAACACTTGGCCTGCAATTGCTGGAACACCAGATTCAGGGTATTGTTATTTTGGCAATTGAATTTCACCCCAGAACAAAATATATGTTTTGGAGGACACTATTATACTTTGCAAGCCGCCAATGGAACACCAGATTCAGGGTATTGCTATATTGGCAATTGAATTTTACCCCAGAACAAAATATATGTTTTGGTGGACACTATTGTACTTTGCAAGCCACTACTGGAACACCAGATTCAGGGTATTGCTATTTTGGCAATTGAATTTAACCACAGAACAAAAAATATGTTTTGGCGGACACTATTATACTTTGCAAGCCAATACTGGAACACCAGATTCAGGGTATTGCTATATTGACAAGTGAATTTAACCCCAGAGCAAAATATACCCTTTTACGGACAGATTAACACTTGGTCTGCAACTGCTGGAACACCAGATTCAGGGTATTGCTATATTGGCAATAGAATTTCACCCCAGAACAAAATATATGTTTTGGCGGACACTATTATACTTTGCAAGCCACTACTGGAACACCAGATTCAGGGTATTGCTATATTGGCAAGTGAAGTTCACCCCAGAACAAAATATACCCTTTTACGGACAGAATAACAATTGGCCTGCAACTGCTGGAACACCAGATTCAGGGTATTGCTATTTTGGCAATTGAATTTCACCCCAGAACAAAATATATGTTTTGGTGGACACTATTGTACTTTGCAAGCCACTACTGGAACACCAGGTTCAGTGTATTGCTATTTTGGCAATTGAATTTAACCCAGAACAAAATATATGTTTTGGCGGACACTATTATACTTTGCAAGCCACTACTGGAACACCAGGTTCAGTGTATTGCTATTTTGGTAATTGAATTTCACCCCAGAACAAAATATATGTTTTGGTGGACACTATTATAGTTTGCAAGCCACTACTGGAACACCAGATTAAGGGTATTGCTATTTTGGCAATTGAATATCACCCCAGAACAAAATATACCCTTTTACGGACAGATTAACACTTGGCCTGCAACAGCTGGGACACCAGATTCAGGGTATTACTATTTTGGCAATTGAATTTCACCCCAGAACAAAATATATGTTTTGGCGAACACTATTATACTTTGCAAGCCACTACTGGAACACCACATTCAGGGTATTGCTATTTTGGCAATTGAATATCACCCCAGAACAAAATATACCCTTTTACAGACAGATTAACACTTGGCCTGCAACAGCTGGGACACCAGATTCAGGGTATTGCTATTTTGGCAATTGAATTTCCCCCTAGAACAAAATATATGTTTTGGCGGACACTATTATACATTGCAAGCCACTACTGGAACACCACATTCAGGGTATTGCTATATTGGCAAGTGAATTTCACCCCAGAACAAAATATACCCTTTTACGGGCAGATTGACACTTGGCCTGCAACAGCTGGGACACCAGATTGAGTGTATTGCTATTTTGGCAATTGGATTTCAACCCAGAACAAAGTATACCCTTTTACGGACAGATTAACACTTGGCCTGCAACTGCTGGAACACCAGATTCAGGGTATTGCTATTTTGGCAATTGAATGTCACCACAGAACAAAATATACCATTTTACGGACAGATTAACACTTGGCCTGCAACAGCTGGGACACCAGATTCAGGGTATTGCTATTTTGGCAATTGAATTTCACCCCAGAACAAAATATATGTTTTGGCGGACACTATTATACTTTGCAAGCCACTACTGGAACACCACATTCAGGGTATTGCTATATTGGCAACTGAATTTTACCCCAGAACAAAATATACCCTTTACGGGCAGATCAACTCTTGGCCTGCAACTGCTGGAACACCAGATTCAGGGTATTGCTATTTTGGCAATTGAATTTCACCCCAGAACAAAATATATGTTTTGGCGGACACTATTATACTTTGCAAGCAACTACTGGAACACCACATTCAGGGTATTGCTATTTTGGCAATTGAATATCACCCCAGAACAAAATATACCCTTTACGGACAGATTAACACTTGGCCTGCAACAGCTGGGACACCAGATTCAGGGTATTGCTATTTTGGCAATTGAATTTCACCCCAGAACAAAATATATGTTTTGGTGGACACTATTATACTTTGCAAGCCACTACTGGAACACCACATTCAGGGTATTGCTATATTGGCAAGTGAATTTCACCCCAGAACAAAATATACCCTTTTACGGACAGATCAACACTTGGCCTGCAACTGCTGGAACACCAGATTCAGGGTATTGCTATTTTGGCAATTGAATTTCACCCCAGAACAAAATATATGTTTTGGCGGACACTATTATACTTTGCAAGCCACTACTGGAACACCAGATTCAGGGTATTGCTATATTGGCAATTGAATTTCACCCCAGAACAAAATATACCTTTTACGGACAGATTAACACTTGGCCTGCAACTACTGGAACACCAGATTCAGGGTATTGCTATTTTGGCAATTGAATTTCACCCCAGAACAAAATATATGTTTTGGCGGACACTATTATACTTTGCAAGCCACTACTGGAACACCACGATTCATGGTATTGCTATATTGGCAATTGAATTTCACCCCAGAAC
>JAKVIS010005196.1:0-12415 GCA_033119425.1 Bufotes viridis | reverse complement strand
AAAAGCAATATGAACAGCTTACACTCCTGGCAATCGGCATACAGTCAAATCCCCCTAATAACGAGACGACACTTCGTTTTGAGGGTCAAGCAGGAACTCTCTCTTATTAAGGGCTACCTGCCCGGTATTTATCCAGGTCTCCCACCTGGTGGACACTCCCTAGAGGACCAGAAGGAAGACTGCGACACGGGATACAGCAGCCAATCACACACATTGGGACAATACAGACACCCCCAGCATATCTCCTCCCCTCTGCCTGTGACACAATCACCCTACATGGGTAATGCAATCACCACAGGCAGGAGAATACATCAATGTCTTCTGTCCTGGAGACAATTGAGGAGTCATTCAATTATCTCTCAGGACAAAGGGAAATCGCCAATACACATGTGGGGACAATAGGACAGACATCACTATTCAATACACAATGTCCCACCCTTTACAGTACACAGACATTTAACATATTCCCAGATGGCTTGGATCTGAGCGCTCAATATATCCAGGGATAGAGGCAGACTCCATTGAGCACATGGTTGCAAAAGGACATAAAATTACACAATGTTACATAAAACATATACATGCAACATATCCCCAGATAGCTTAGGTCTGAGCGCACATTATTGAATGGCGCTCAGACCACACACATCCAGTTCAATTGCCATGGAGCTAAAGTCTTTCCCATAGTCTTTCATTATACGAATGGGCTCCATAGCAGAGCTATCTGGGGCATCACCGGTCAAACAGGACAAGCATACATGGGGCCATAGTCGCAGGGCAGGAGGCGAGCCAGCAGTCCCTTCCAGGAAACTGGGGCAGACTCTGGTACAGGGTCCAGTCCGCTACATGTACCTACCATAGAAATGTTGTTGGGGCGTGTTAAACATATATTTAAGATGGAATGGCGAGAAGCTATCAATAGGAAGGAAGTACTGGGGAAAAAGTTCTTTAAAACATGGAAGAAATTTTTACTGTATTATGTTCAAAGATCGGAATATGGAGTCTGGCTGACCCCTTTCAAACTTACCTCTTGGTATTTGCTAGAAGATTTAAAAAAACAGTTACCGTATTTTTCGCCATATAAGACGCAGCGGCTGATAAGACGCACCTAGGTTTTTGGGGAGGAAAATAAGAAAAAAAATATTTTTGGTGGGTCTGGAACTAATGGTGGTTTGTGGATGGCACTGTTAATGGGGGGATCTGTGGATGTCACTGTTAATGGGGTGATCTGTGGATGGCACTGTTAATGGAGGGATCTGTGGATGGCATTGTTAATGGGGGGATCTTTAGATGGCACTGTTAATGGGGGCCCATCTGTGGATGGCACTGTTAATGGGGGCCCATCTGTGGATGGCACTGTTAATGGGGGCCCATCTGTGGATGGCACTGTTAATGGGGCCCCATCTGTGGATGGCACTGTTAATGGGGCCCATCTGTGGATGGCACTGTTAATGGGGGATCTGTGGATGGCACTGTTACAAATGTGTCATCCACAGACCCCCATCCCATAACAGTGCCATCCACAGACCCCCTGCAGCTCCAATGTTGTACTATCAAATCATAAAATATCTCCAAGTACAAATAATGTAGTAAAGATCACCCTTATTAATGTACTGTAACACAGACCTCAATACCTTTACAATACGGGCAGGCCGGGCGGAGAGCGTGACTCTCACGATGGCACATGCCTGCGCCTGCTTCATTCATAAAGCAGGCGCAGGCATGTGACGTCAGAGAGTCACGCTTCGCTCGCCGGCCGGCCTGCCCGTATTGTAAAGGAGGCATTGGGGTCTGTGTTACATTAATAAGGGTGATCTTTAATACATTTATTTGTACTTGGAGATATTTTATGATTTTATAGTACAACACTGTGAGCGGCGGGGCCGGACCGTCCCCGCTGCAATTGCCGGCCCCCAGCTCCTCCTCCCTGTCACTCCCCGCTCATACATCGCAGCCTGCGATGTAAAAAAAAGTCAGCATTCGCCGCATAAGACGCAGGGACATTTTCCCCCCATTTTGGGGGAAAAAAAGTGCGTCTTATACGGCGAAAAATACGGTAGGAGCCCTGAAGGTGTAATGCAGCTAAGTACTTTGGTTTGTACGGATTTTTCACTATTAAGTGATAATGTAGTAGTCGGAGACACACAGAGAGGATGGGGGGGGGTGGGGGGGAGAAGGGAGTTAATGAGGAGGGAGGAGGGAGTGGGATTTGAAAGAGGTGTTTGATTACTTTATTGCGTCAAATTGGACTTAACCACGAACTACATGGCGTCCTGCTCTTCTGTTCGGACGCGCCGGTGCGTCATCTCGCGAGACGCGAGAGTTCCTGTGAACGCGCGCGCTCACAGCGTCGCGCGCCTCAAGAGTTGGGACTACAGCCTGCCAGCGATGATCAATCGCTGGCAGGCTGTAGATGCGATATAAATCGCATCAAACAGCTATATCAGACGCTGTTTTATGAACAGCGTCTGATATAGCTGCTACCTGGTCCTCTGGTGGTCCCATTTTCTGGGATCGACCACCAGAGGACCAGGTAACACAGTAAAGTTGCACCAAACACTACACTAACCCCCCCTCACCTATTAACCCCTTGATCACCCCATCTAGACCCCTGATCACCCCCTGTCATTGATCACACCCCTTGTAAGGCTCCATTTAGACGTCCATATGTGTTTTGTGGATCCGTGGATTCACGGATCCGTGGATTCACGGATCCGCGGATCCGATCCGCAGATCCTCAAAACACGGACACCGGCAATGTGCTTTCCGCATTTTGCAGATCCGCACATTGCCAGAACTATATAGAAAATGCTTTTCTTGTCCGCAATTGCAGACAAGAATAGGACATGTTCTATATTTTTGCGGAACGGAAGTGCAGACTCGGAGCGCGGATCCGTAATTCCGATCCGAGCGGGACAAAGTCTGTCCCCATAGAAATGAATGGGTCCGCAATTCCGTTCCGCAAACAGAATTACGGACGTGTGAATGGGGCATAAGGGTCCCTCATCACCGCCAGTTAGTTAGCTACTTGTTAGGTAGTTAGCGCCCAGCCCACCGCACCGCAGTCACTGATTTGGCCGAGATTTTTTCATCCACATTGATTGATGCGAATGAAAAATCTGTGCCGTTCATTTTATTTATTTTTTCAGCCCAGCGGCTGAACGGAAAAAATCTCATTACCCGTATGCTCAATATACGGAGAATCGCAGAAACTCCTCATGCTGGCCATACGTGTAATGATTGCGGAGACCTCAAATGCCAGGGCAGTACAAAAACCCCACATGTGACCCCATTTTAGAAAGAAGACACCCTAAGGTATTCCGTGAGGGGTATGGTGAGTTCATGGAAAATTTTATTTTTGTCACAAGTTAGTGGAATATGAGACTGTAAAAAAAAAAAAAAAACAATTTCCGCTAACTTGTGCCAAATTTTTTTTTTCTGTGAACTCGCCATACCCCTCACAGAATACCTTGGGGTGTCTTCTTTCCACAATGGGGTCACATGTGGGGTATTTATACTGCCCTGGCATTTTAGGGTGCTAAAGCGTGAGAATCCAAATGCGTAAAAATGGCCTGTGAAATCCTAAAGGTACTCATTGGTTTTAGGCCCCTTAGCATCTTGGCTGCAAAAGTGTCACTCATGTGGTATCGCCGTACTCAGGAGAAGTAGGGCAATGTGTTTGGGGTGTATTTTTACATATACCCATGCTGGGTGTGAGAAATATCGCTGTAAACGACAACTTTTTACATTTTTTATTCAAAGTTGTCAATATACAGAGATATTTCTCTCACCCAGCATGGGTATATGTAAAAATACACCCCAAAACACATCGCCTCTACTTCTCCTGAGTACGGCGATGCCACATGTGTGACACTTTTTGCAGCCAAGATGCGCAAAGGGCCCAAATTCCAACGAGTACCTTTTAGGAGGGTATTTTTACGCATTTTTCTTCCTCACGCTTTAGGGCCCCTAAACATGCCAGGGCAGTATAAATACCCCACATGTGACCCCATTTTGGAAAGAAGACACCCCAAGGTATTCGCTGAGGGGCATAATGAGTTCATGAAAATTAAACTTTTTGTCAAAAGTTAGCGGAAAGGGAGACTTTGTGAGAAAAACAATAAAAATCAATTTCCACTAACTTGTGCCAAAAAAATATTCTATGAACTCGCCATGCCCCTCACAGAATACCTTGGGGTGTCTTCTTTCCAAAATGGGGTCACATGTGGGGTATTTATACTGCCCTGGCATTTTAGGGGCCCTAAAGCGTGAGAAGAAAAATGCGTAAAAATGCCCTCCTAAAGGTACTCATTGGAATTTGGGCCCCTTTGCGCATCTTGGCTGCAAAAAGTGTCACACATGTGTATCGCCGTACTCAGGAGAAGTAGGGCAATGTGTTTTAGGGTGTATTTACATATACCCATGCTGGGTGAGAGAAATATCTCTGTAAACTGACAACTTTGAATAAAAAATGTAAAAAGTTGTCGCTTACAGCGATATTTCTCACACGCAGCATGGGTATATGTAAAAATACACCCCAAAACACATTGCACTACTTCTCCTGAGTACGGCGATACCACATGAGTGACACTTTTTTGCAGCCTGGGTGCGCAAAGGGGCCCTAAAACCAATGAGTACCTTTAGGATTTCACAGGGCATTTTTATGCATTTGGATTCTCACAATTTAGGGGCCCCTAAAATGCCAGGTGAGTATAAATACCCCACATTTGACCCCATTTTGGAAAGAAGACACCCCAAGGTATTGCGTGTGGGGCATGGTGAGTCCACAGAATTTTTATTTTTTGGCACAAGTCAGCGGAAATTTTTTTTTTTTTTTTAATTTTGTTTTTTACAAAGTCTCATATTCCACTAACTTGTGACAAAAAATAAAATTTTACATGAACTCACCATACCCCTCACAGAATACCTTGGGGTGTCTTCTTTCCAAAATGGGGTCACATGTGGGGTATTTATACTGTCCTGGCATTTTAGGGGCCCCTAAAGAGTGAGAAGAAGTCTGGAATCCAAATGCGTAAAAATGCCCTGTGAAATCCTAAAGGTACTCATTGGTTTTAGGGCCTTTGCACTCAGGCTGCAAAAAGTGGCACACATGTGGTATCGCTAGTACTCAGGAGAAGTAGCAATGTGTTTGGGGTGTATTTCTATATATACCATTACTTTGTGTGAAAAATATCTCTGTAAACAACAACTTTTAAAAATTTTTATACAAAGTTGACAATTTACAGAGATATTTCTCTCACCCAACATGGGTATATGTAAAAATACACCCCAAAACACATTGCCCTACTTCTCCTGAGTACGGCGATACCACATAAGTGCCGCTTTTTGCAGCCTGGGTGCGCAAAGGGCCCAAATTCCAACGAGTACCTTTAGGTTTTACATGGCGGCTCACAATTTAGCCCCGCCCAAAATGCCAGAACAGTAAACACACCCCACAAATGACCCCATTTCGGAAAGTAGACACCCCAAGGTATTCACTGAGGGGCATAGTGAGTCCGTCTGAGATTTTTATTTTTGCCAGAAGTTAGCAGAAATTGAAACTTTTTTTTTTTTCTCAGAAAGTGTCATTTTCCGCTAACTTGTGAAAAAAAATGAAATGATACATGAACTCACCAAGCCCCTCCGCGAATACTTTGGGGTGTCTTCTTTCTAAAATGGTGTGATTTGGGGGGTATTTATACTTTCCTGACATTCTAGCACCTGAAGAAACATGACAGGCGCTCAGAAAGTCAGAGCTGCTTCAAAATGAGGAAATTCACTTTTTTGCACCATAGTTTGTAAACGCTATAACTTTTACCCAAACCAATAAATATACACTTATTGGATTTTTTTTTTATCAAAGACATGTAGAATCGTTAATTTCTAACGATAATTTGTTTTCCCTTAGTCCTAACAGCAGCACAGATGGGGTTAACCACCCCCCGTGGACTGGCAGGACCGGCGGAATGTTTAATGAGCCCAAGACTAATAACTCAATTTAACAATTAAGTATCTCCTTAAAAGGAGGAAGTCAACCCCCAGCCCACTGTGTTTATAGCAAGAAAAAAACTAGACTTACTAGGGTGGGAAATTTGTGTGCTGCTGTTAGGACTAAGGGAAAACAAATTATCGTTAGAAATTAACGATTCCCTTACGTCCTACCAGCAGCACAGATGGGGAGATAGCAAGAAAAAACCCCTAGGGAGGGCCTTCCTGCCTGGCAGAACTAAGAAAAGTCTGCCCAAAGGCCGAAAACTCAGCTAGACTGGCATCTAGTCTATAATGGGAGATGAATGTCGATTCAGAACTCCAGGAGGCAGCTTTGCAAATCATGTTGAGAGGCAGAAGACTCCTCTCGGCAAAAGAAGTAGCCACAACTCTAGTAGAGTGGGCCTTCTCGAATCCCGGAGTGTCCAGAGATTGTGGAAACAAAGGATTCATTAATAGCCTCCTCAATCCACCGACTGATGGAAGGTTTGGATGCCTTATAGCCTTTAAACTTACCGGCAACAGGATTAGCAGATTCTCATCTTTCCTGAACTCCTTGATCTATCCACATAGATCCGGAGACATCTCGAGACGTCCAGAGGATGTCTAGCAGGTTCCTAGGAGGAGGTGGTAGATGTCGACAGAACCGGGAGGAATATCACCTGGTTGATGTTCTGGAACGAAGGAACTTTAGGCCTACAATACGGGAGGAATCTAAGAAGGTCCCGGTCATGTAAGAATAGGGCCCATGTGCTGAGAGAGCTTGAAGCTCAGAGACCCTCTTGGCCAAAGTCACTGCAAGGAGAAACACAAACTTCCAAGTGACGAACTTGATGTCCACCTCCTCTAACGGTTCAACGGGGGGAGATGCTAACCCCCTGAGAACTACTGAAAAACCCATTGAAAAAAAGGGGTCTCAGTACTGTAGGCTTTAATCTTTCAGCTCCTTTAAGGAACCGTTTGATCAGTGGGTCCTGAGAAAAAAGCCTGTTAAGGCAAGCTGAGATGGCTGAAACTTGAATCTTCAGAGTAAAAGGGCAAGGCCTCTATCAAGGCCGTTTTGCAGGAACTGAAGGATAGCGGAGAGGGGCGGATCTGCAGACGCCTCCTCAGTTGAGGTACAACAGGATGAGAATATCCTCATAATACAAGAGTAGGCTCTCTTGGTAGGGTCCGCTCTAGAATGAGACAGCGTTCTCAGGACCGACTCTGAAAGCCCTTCTATTCCGGGAAGGGACTGATCAACCTCCAGGCTGTCAGGTTGAATCTGTGCAGATCTGAGCAGAGGTGAGTGTCCCACGACACCAGGGTCTGCTGTGGGGGGAGCCTCCAATATTGTCCTCGACTCAATTGGGTGAGCTAGGTAAACCAGGATCTCTTCAGCCAAAACAGTATGATGGCTATCACCGAGGCCTGATCCTGACGGATTTTCATCAATACCCTCGGTATCATGGAAAAGGGAGGGAAGATGTAAGCCAGCCTGAACCTCCAGGATATTGACAGAGCGTCTAACGCCAGGGGTTGTCCTCCCTGTAGAGGAGCAGAACCTCTCCACCTTGGCATTGAACCTTGTTGCCATGAGATCCACCTCTGGCATACCCACTTGAGGACTATCTGCTTGATTCTCCGGATGTAAAGACCACTCTACCGACGGAAGACCGCGGCTCAGCCGCTATCATATTGAGGGAGCCATGGATGTGGATCGCAGATAAGTGGGAAGGTACAACTCTGTCTAATCCAGAATCACCCCGATCTCTGACAAGAGGGAAGTGATCTTGTGCCTCCCTGCTGGTTGATGTAAAGTACCGCAGTCACATTGTCTGACTGGACTTTCACCGCTTGCCCCGGATCTGAGGGGCTAAGTGAAGGAGGGCTAGCCGGATAGCCTGAATCTCGCGGAGATTGGATGAAAGAAGCCACTCCTGAGGAAACCAGGTCCCGTGAACTGGAGTGTTGTCTAGGTGAGCGTCCCAGCCTACTTAGGACGCATCCGTAGTCAATATGACCCAGACTGGCTGGGTCATAGACTTCCCGTCTAAAAGATGGCACCACCATCTGAGGGAATACAGAGTTTGCCAAGTCAGGGAGCACAGGGAGTTTAGCCCAGCAGGGCTGCCATTCCATTAGGAGAGGACCTCCGACTGTAGAGGGCGGAGGTGCCATAGAGCCCAAGGGACTGCTTCCGCAGACGCTGACATGAGCCCCAACATCTTCATGAGAGTCCGGATTGGAACTCGCCGGGAAAGGAACTTGCCGTGTTCTAAACCCGGAATCTTCTTTCTGGAGTCAACTGGAGCGACATCCCAGCGGAGTCGGTTATGAAGCCTAGATATCTTACTGAAGTCGACGGGCTCACGTTCGACTTCTACCAGCTGATGATCCAACCTAGGTGGAACAGAAAGGAGATTGTTACCTGAAGAAGTTGGGTTAGGACCGCTAGAGCAGAGGCTTTCAAAGCCAGTCGTCCAGATAAGGAATGATGGTCAGTCCTTGAAGCCTCAAAGCCGCCACCACAGAACCACCACCTTGGTAAAAGTGTGAGGGGCAGAAGAAATGCCAAAGAGAAGGGCAACAGAAGATGCTTGACGACACCGGACACCTGGACCGTGATCCTGATATACTTCCTGGAACCAGGATGGATCGGGATGTGCAGATATGCATTCTTGAGGTCCAGGGTTGCCATCACGTCTCCAGGATTGACGACGTGAACTACTGACCTGATGGTTTCTACACGAAACTTCACCTTCCTTATAAATCGATTGAAATATCTCAGATCGATAATCATCCGGAGATCTCCTGAAGCCTTGGGAACCAGAAAAACTGGTGAATAGATCCCTAGGCCCCGTTCTCCTGCCGGAACCTCCTCCAGAGCCCTTTTGCAAATGTAGTCCTAAATGTAGGCCTCTAGGATCGCCTCCTTGGCAGCTTGTAGAAGGTTGATCTTGACAAACCTGTCCAGTGGAATAGAGGTGTTGTTGACTAAATAACCGTTGAAAATGATATTCAGGACCCAGGGATCCGAGATCTCTTGGATCCATTCTTCTCAGAAGTGGGAGAGACGACTCCCGACGGGTACATGAAGCTTATTGGCAGGACGGCAGGAGTAACGGGAATTAAGCAAGAGCCTTGAAGAGGCCCGTAGTCAGGAGGTGGATTTTCCATCCTTGGCTCCTCCAAATTGAATATGGGCCGCCGATCTCAGGGCCATGCTATATATAGGCCCCTGACATTATTTGATAGTATTGTTACAGGGTGCCAAAGTCACACTTGGTCTCCCATGAGCCACAGACCTAATGCTTAGCTTCAAGAGCAAGGATCTGTGTTTGGCCTCATACCCAGGACTTGCTTTGCTAGCGGGACGCTCCCTCGCTAGCTTCAACTGGGGCTGTGCGGTATCGCACAAGAAGTCCGTAGCCAGGTTGATGGTCTTGAAAGCATCTGGTTCAAACCTCTGGTTCACATCAACTTGAATTTGATCCAGGCGAGATCGGAGGAATGTAGAGACTTCAAAAAGCCGCTGTGGAAGCGGAAGCCGCAGCTGCCGTAACACCCCGTCTTAGTGTGCACTCTGCAAGGGGGTCCTGCAGCTAGACCCATCGTCTGCAGGAACCAGAGTGCGCTTGGACAACTTGGCAATAGCCATGTCCACCTTGGGAATGGATCCCCATGAATCCACCAAGGGTTAAGTCATCGGAAACATGGATTTAAACTTCTTTGTTAAAACCGGACCTTTTCCAGGTTTTTCCACTCTATATCATGACAGAGAGGAGGGTCTCATCCGCTTTGAAGACACGATGTGCCCGAGTAGCGGGAACGGGAGGCTCCCCCCCGAGTCAACATCATAGTCCCCCGACCTGATGGACTTGAGCAACTTCTGTGTCTTTCCAGGGGAGAAAACACAATATCATGACAGAGAGGAGGGTCTCATCCGCTTTGAAGACACAATGTGCCCGAGTAGCGGGAACGGGAGACTCCCCCCCGAGTCAACATCATGGTCCCCCGACCTGATGGACTTGAGCAACTTCTGTGTCTTTCCAGGGGAGAAAACACAACGTCAGCTCCTCCACATCCGAGGAGGAAGAAACTAAGGAGACCAAGAAGGTCTCTACCGGGACAGAGGTCTCCATAGGGGCCTGGGCACGAATAGGAAGACTTTCCATCCAGCAGGCCTATGACTCCTTTAACAGAGCCATTGATACATATCCTGCAACATAGGTTCACTAGAGGTCAGAAACCTCTAACCGCAGCTGTAACCCCAGGTGTAGGTTAAGTCAACACACCCAGGGATTCCCAACCGGTCTCCCAAGCTGGTCTTAGCCCAGCCTAAAGCTGCTTAGCTTCTGAGATCTTACGAGTGCAGGTATGATCAGCTTACAATAACCGTTGACTGCTGCAATGGTAGCAGGATAGATGCTTCCTCTTGGAATCCACTTTCCTGCCTTCCGAATCCCACGGAGGAGACATCACTGCGGGAAAAAAAGGGACAAATAAAACATTTGTAAACCACCTATCTACGCAGGAAAGGTAGAAAAACAGACCGGAGGCAGCTGAGGAAAAAAACACCACAAGTGGAACAACACCAATTTTAGGACTCTGGGAGCTAGCTGAAAAAGCATATGTAGCCAGAGACTGAACTGGAGCACACAGCCTCCCAAAATAGGGGAAGGGGAGGGATAGCCAATCCACCCTTCCCCCAGTAAATCCTCCACAGGAAGATGCATAAAAAAAAAAAATCGCATCTATGAAAAAAAATCGTGCCCGTGAAAAAATCACGGCCAGATTACCCGGAGGTGATGCAAAAGGAGAGTCCCCGCGTCACCTCCGGAAGATGGCGGCGCACAGGGACCGGGAATCCTGGACCAAGGACGCCGCCAAAATACCCCAGCCAGGCGCAACTGGCGGGCCGGCAGCAAATAAGCTGCCGGCCAAACTGACAAGGTACCTAGGAAAAAAGGCAACGCCGTTACCCAAACGAAAAGAAGGCTCCCCGCACTTTCCATAAGTAAGGGGGGAACAAACCGCCTAGTCCACCTGTCCAGGAGGACAGAAAAAAACACAGTGGGCTGGGGGTTGACTTCCTCCTTTTAAGGAGATACTTAATTGTTAAATTGAGTTATTAGTCTTGGGCTCATTAAACATTCCGCCGGTCCTGCCAGTCCACGGGGGGTGGTTAACCCCATCTGTGCTGCTGGTAGGACGTAAGGGAACAATAAATTTAGAGAAAAATTTATATAGAAATGTAGTTTTTTTTGAAAAATTTTACAACAGAAAGTGAAAAATGTCATTTTTTTGCAAAAATTTCGGTAATTTTTGATTAATAGCAAAAAAAGTAAAAAATGTCAGCAGCAATGAAATACCACCAAATGAAAGCTCTATTAGTGAGAAGAAAAGGAGGTAAAATTCATTTGGGTGGTAAGTTGCATGACGGAGCAATAAACGGGTAAAGTAGTGTAGTGCGGAATTGTAAAAAGTGGCCTGGTCATTAAGGGTGTTTAAGCTAGGGGGGCTGAAGTGGTTAAGCATGCATGGGATAGGCATAAGGCCATCCTTCATATAAGATAGAGCCGGGGGCTATTCATAGTATTCAGTATATTGGGCAGACTAGATGGGCCAAATGGTTCTTATCTGCCGACACATTCTATGTTTCTAAGAACAGTCACTATACGATGTATGGCGCTGTGCTTGGTAAGCTGTGAGGAGACCGCAGCACTAATCGGAGCAGCAGCAGCCTCTTCAAATAGCTCAACGGCTTGGGTGTCGGGAGTCGGACCCCCAACGATCAAATATCGATGACCTATCCTGAGAATAGGTGAGCAATATTCCACTCCTAAAAAAAAAAAGCCTGTTAATGCTACTACTGCCTTTATGTGTATCAATTATGTATTTTATAGTATAAAATTTCATTTTATACTTTATGTATAAAACTTGTATATTTCGATGCCTAATGCATAAAGAGTTAACTGACTGGCATTAAAAGCACTGAGCTTACTCTGGCTTTGTTATTTTTTATTATGCAGTCATTGTAAGTTAGCGGTGGAGAGGGTGGTCACTATCTGTCGCACCTCATTAAGCTAATTGGATTTCTGGGTCCCAGGCCACCCGCTGTGCACCCATGTTGTATGTCTGATTTCCTCTGGGGCATTAACTTTTTCACAACTAGTGAGGCTTAAATATCAAGAGTAAAGTGGAATATCATTATAGTAATACATGAAATGTACATATTACATCTACACCACTTCCAGCTGTTTCCTATTACTCCTGTGACTGGTAGCAGCAAGTAGCAATAAGTCACATTATTCCAAGTCACCAAACAGCAAAATATTCACTCCCCACTTTATAATCAAAATATGTCCAAATTTATATGCTTTTTAAAGGTAGTCCCAGCACCCTGTGCAATCAGCTGTTTAAAGAAGAGGCGGCGTTCATGGAA
>JAKVIS010005195.1:0-12455 GCA_033119425.1 Bufotes viridis | reverse complement strand
GCAATACCCTGAATCTGGTGTCCCAGCAATGGCTGGCAAAATATATTAGTGTCCGCTGAAAACAAATACTTTGTTCTGGGGTAAAATTCACTTGCCAAAATAGCAATACCCTGAATCTGGTGTCCCAGCACTGGCTGGCAAAGTATAATAGTGTCCGCCAAAACATATATTTTGTTCTGGGGTAAAATTCACTTGCCAAAATAGCAATACCCTGAATCTGGTGTCCCAGCAATGGCTGGCAAAGTATAATAGTGTCCGCCAAAACATATATTTTGTTCTGGGGTGAAATTCACTTGCCAAAATAGCAATACCCTGAATCTGGTGTCCCAGCACTGGCTGGCAAACTATAATAGTGTCCGCCAAAACATATATTTTGTTCTGGGGTGAAATTCAATTGCCAAAATAGCAATACCCTGAATCTGGTGTCCCAGCACTGGCTGGCAAAGTATAATCGTGTCCGCCAAAACATATATTTTGTTCTGGGGTGAAATTCAATTGCCAAAATAGCAATACCCTGAATCTGGTGTTCCAACAGTTGCAAGCCTAGTTTGAATCGTGTCCGCTAACAGGGTATATTTTGTTCTGGGGTGAAATTCAATTGCCAAAATAGCAATACCCTGAATCTGGTGTCCCAGCAATGGCTGGCAAAGTATAATAGTGTCCGCCAAAACATATATTTTGTTCTGGGGTGAAATTCAATTGCCAAAATAGCAATACCCTGAATCTGGTGTCCCAGCACTGGCTGGCAAAGTATAATATGTGTCACGTGAAAACATATATTTTGTTCTGGGGTGAAATTCAATTGCCAAAATAGCAATACCCTGAATCTGGTGTCCCAGCACTGGCTGGCAAAGTATAATAGTGTCTGCTGAAAACATATATTTTGTTCTGGGGTAAAATTCACTTGCCAAAATAGCAATACCCTGAATCTGGTGTCCCAGCACTGGCTGGCAAAGTATAATAGTGTCCACCAAAACATATCTTTTGTTCTGGGGTGAAATTCACTTGCCAAAATAGCAATACCCTGAATCTGGTGTCCCAGCACTGGCTGGCAAAGTATAATAGTGTCCGCCAAAACATATATTTTGTTCTGGGGTAAAATTCACTTGCCAAAATAGCAATACCCTGAATCTGGTGTCCCAGTAATGGCTGGCAAAGTATAATAGTATCCGCCAAAACATATATTTTGTTCTGGGGTGAAATTTAATTGCCAAAATAGCAAGACCCTGAATCTGGTGTTCCAACAGTTGCAGGCCTAGTTTAAATCTGTCAGTAACAGGGTATATTTTGTTCTGGGGTGAAATTCAATTGCCAAAATAGCAATACCCTGAATTTAGTGTCCCAGCACTGGCTGGCAAATTATAATAGTGACCGCCAAAACATATATTTTGTTCTGGGGTAAAATTCACTTGCCAAAATAGCAATACCCTGAATCTGGTGTCCCAGCAATGGCTGGCACAGTATAATAGTGTCAGTCAAAACATATATTTTGTTCTTTGTTGAAATTCAATTGCCAAAATAGCAATACCCTGAATCTGGTGTTCCAACACTGGCTGGCAAACTATAATAGTGTCCGCCGAAAACATATATTTTGTTCTGGAGTAAAATTCACTTGCCAAAATAGCAATACCCTGAATCTTGTGTCTCAGCACTAGCTGGCACAGTATAATAGTGTCCGTCAAAACATATATTTTGTTCTGGGGTAAAATTCACTTACCAAAATAGCAATACCCTGAATCTGGTGTCCCAGCAATGGCTGGCAAAGTATATTAGTGTCCGCCAAAACAAATATTTTTTTCTGGAGTGAAATTCAATTGCCAAAATAGCAATACCCTGAATCTGGTGTCCCAGCACTGGCTGGCAAACTATAATAGTGTCCGCCGAAAACATATATTTTGTTCTGGAGTAAAATTCACTTGCCAAAATAGCAATACCCTGAATCTGGTGTCCCAGCACTAGCTTGCACAGTATAATAGTGTCCGCCAAAACATATATTTTGTTCTGGGGTAAAATTCACTTGCCAAAATAGCAATACCCTTAATCTGGTGTCCCAGTAATGGCTGGCAAAGTATAATAGTGTCCGCCAAAACATATATTTTGTTCTGGGGTGAAATTCAATTGCCAAAATAGCAATACCCTTAATCTGGTGTTCCAACAGTTGCAGGCCTTGTTTAAATCTGTCTGTTAAAGGGAATATTTTGTTCTGGGGTGAAATTCAATTGCCAAAATAGCAATACCCAGAATCTGGTGTCCCAGCAATGGCTGGCAAAGTATAATAGTGTCCGCCAAAACATATATTTTGTACTGGGGTGAAATTCAATTGCCAAAATAGCAATACCCTGAATCTGGTGTCCCAGCACAGGCTAGCAAAGTATAATAGTGTCCGCCAAAACATATATTTTGTTTTGGGGTAAAATTCAATTGCCAAAATAGCAATACCCTTAATCTGGTGTCCCAGCACTAGCAGGCAAAGTATAATAGTGTCCGCCAAAACATAAATTTTGTTCTGGGATTAAATTCAATTGCCAAAATAGCAATACCCTTAATCTGGTGTTCCAACAGTTGCAGGCCTTGTTTAAATCTGTCCGTAACAGGGAATATTTTGTTCTGGGGTGAAATTCAATTGCCAAAATAGCAATACCCTGAATCTGGTGTTCCAACAGTTGCAGGCCTAGTTTGAATCTGTCCGTAACAGGGTATATTTTGTACTGGGGTGAAATTCAATAGCCAAAATAGCAATACCCTGAATCTGGTGTCCCAGCACTGGCTGGCAAACAATAATTGTGACCGCCAAAACATATATTTTGTTCTGGGGTAAAATTCGATTGTCAAAATAGCAATACCCTGAATCTGGTGTCCCAACACTTGCTGGCAAAGTATAATAGTGTCCGCAAAAACATATATTTTGTTCTGGGGTGAAATTCAATTGCCAAAATAGCAATACCCTGAATCTGGTTTCCCAGCACTGGCTGGCAAAGTATAATAGTGTCCGCCAAAACTTATATTTTGTTCTGGGGTGAAATTCATTTTCAAAAATAGCAATACCCTTAATCTGGTGTTCCAGCAGTTGCAGGCCTTGTTTAAATCTGTCCGTAACAGTGAATATTTTGTTCTGGGGAGAAATTCAATTGAAAAAATAGCAATACCCTGAATCTGGTGTCCCAGCACTGGCTGGCAAATTATAAAAGTGACCGCCAAAACATATATTTTGTTCTGGGGTAAAATTCACTTGCCAAAATAGCAATACCCTGAATCTGGTGTCCCAGCACTGGCTGGCACAGTATAATAGTGTCAGTCAAAACATATATTTTGTTCTGGGTTGAAATTCAATTGCCAAAATAGCAATACCCTGAATCTGGTGTTCCAACACTGGCTGGCAAACTATAATAGTGTCCGCCAAAACATATATTTTGTTCTGGGGTAAAATTCACTTGCCAAAATAGCAATACCCTGAATCTGGTGTCCCAGCAATGGCTGGCAAAATATATTAGTGTCCGCTGAAAACATATGTTTTGTTCTGGGGTAAAATTCACTTGCCAAAATAGCAATACCCTGAATCTGGTGTCCCAGCACTGGCTGGCAAAGTATAATAGTGTCCGCCAAAGATATATTTTGTTCTGGGGTAAAATTCACTTGCCAAAATAGCAATACCCTGAATCTGGTGTCCCAGCAATGGCTGGCAAAGTATAATAGTGTCTGCCTAAACATGTATTTTGTTCTGGGGTAAAATTCACTTGCCAAAATAGCAATACCCTGAATCTCGTGTCCCAGCAATGGCTGGCAAAGTATAATAGTGTCCGCCAAAACATATATTTTGTTCTGGGGTGAAATTCAATTGCCAAAATAGCAATACCCTGAATCTGGTGTTCCAACAGTTGCAGGCCTAGTTTGAATCTGTCCGTAACAGGGTATATTTTGTTCTGGGGTGAAATTCAATTGCCAAAATAGCAATACCCTGAGTCTGGTGTCCCAGCACTGGCTGGCAAACTATAATTGTGACCGCCAAAACATATATTTTGTTCTGAGGTAAAATTCGATTGCCAAAATAGCAATACCCTGAATCTGGTGTCCCAATACTTGCTTGCAAAGTATAATAGTGTCCGCAAAAACATATATTTTGTTCTGGGGTGAAATTCAATTGCCAAAATAGCAACACCCTGAATCTGGTGTCCCAGCACTGGCTGGCAAAGTATAATAGTGTCCGCCAAAACTTATATTTTGTTCTGGGGTGAAATTCAATTGCCAAAATAGCAATACCCAGAATCTGGTGTCCCAGCAATGGCTGGCAAAGTATAATAGTGTCCGCCAAAACATATATTTTGTTCTGGGGTGAAATTCAATTGCCAAAATAGCAATACCCTGAATCTGGTGTCCCAGCACTGGCTGGCACAGTATAATAGTGTCAGTCAAAACATATATTTTGTTCTGGGTTGAAATTCAATTGCCAAAATAGCAATACCCTGAATCTGGTGTTCCAACACTGGCTGGCAAACTATAATAGTGTCCGCCGAAAACATATATTTTGTTCTGGAGTAAAATTCACTTGCCAAAATAGCAATACCCTGAATCTGGTGTCCCAGCACTAGCTGGCACAGTATAATAGTGTCCGTCAAAACATATATTTTGTTCTGGGGTAAAATTCACTTGCCAAAATAGCAATACCCTGAATCTGGTGTCCCAGCAATGGCTGGCAAAGTATATTAGTGTCCGCTGAAAACATATATTTTGTTCTGGGGTAAAATTCACTTGCCAAAATAGCAATACCCTGAATCTGGTGTCCCAGCACTGGCTGGCAAAGTATAATAGTGTCCGCCAAAGATATATTTTGTTCTGGGGTAAAATTCAATTGCCAAAATAGCAATACCCTGAATCTGGTGTCCCAGCAATGGCTGGCAAAGTATAATAGTGTCTGCCAAAACATATATTTTGTTCTGGGGTAAAATTCACTTGCCAAAATAGCAATACCCTGAATCTCGTGTCCCAGCAATGGCTGGCAAAGTATAATAGTGTCCGCCAAAACATATATTTTGTTCTGGGGTGAAATTCAATAGCCAAAATAGCAATACCCTGAATCTGGTGTTCCAACAGTTGCAGGCCTAGTTTGAATCTGTCCGTAACAGGGTATATTTTGTTCTGGGGTGAAATTCAATTGCCAAAATAGCAATACCCTGAATCTGGTGTCCCAGCACTGGCTGGCAAACTATAATTGTGACCGCAAAACATATATTTTGTTCTGGGGTGAAATTCAATTGCCAAAATAGCAATACCCTTAATCTGGTGTCCCAGCACTGGCAGGCAAAGTATAATAGTGTCCGCCAAAACATATATTTTGTTCTGGGGTGAAATTCAATTGCCAAAATAGCAATACCCTGAATCTGGTGTCCCAGCACTGGCTGGCACAGTATAATAATGTCAGTCAAAACATATATTTTGTTCTGGGGTGAAATTCAATTGCCAAAATAGCAATACCCTGAATCTGGTGTTCCAACACTGGCTGGCAAACTATAATAGTGTCCGCCGAAAACATTTATTTGTTCTGGAGTAAAATTCACTTGCCAAAATAGCAATTCCCTGAATCTGGTGTCTCAGCACTAGCTGGCACAGTATAATAGTGTCCGTCAAAACATATATTTTGTTCTGGGGTAAAATTCACTTGCAAAAATATCAATACCCTGAATCTGGTGTCCCAGCAATGGCTGGCAAAGTATATTAGTGTCCGCTGAAAACATATATTTTGTTCTGGGGTAAAATTCACTTGCCAAAATAGCAATACCCTGAATCTGGTGTCCCAGCACTGGGTGGCAAAGTATAATAGTGTCCGCCAAAGATATATTTTGTTCTGGGGTAAAATTCAATTGCCAAAATAGCAATACCCTGAATCTGGTGTCCCAGCACAGGCTAGCAAAGTATAATAGTGTCTGCCAAAACATATATTTTCTTCTGGGGTGAAATTCAATGGCCAAAATAGCAATACCCTGAATCTGGTGTCCCAGCAATGGCTGGCAAAGTATAATAGTGTCCGCCAAAACATATATTTTGTTCTGGGGTGAAATTCAATAGCCAAAATAGCAATACCCTGAATCTGGTGTCCCTGCACTGGCTGGCAAACTATAATTGTGACCGCAAAAACATATATTTTGTTCTGAGGTAAAATTCGATTGCCAAAATAGCAATACCCTGAATCTGGTGTCCCAGCAATGGCTGGCAAAGTATAATAGTGTACGCCAAAACATATATTTTGTTCTGGGGTGAAATTCAATTGCCAAAATAGCAATACCCTTAATCTGGTGTCCCAGCACTGGCAGGCAAAGTATAATAGTGTCCGCCAAAACATAAATTTTGTTCTGGGGTGAAATTCAATTGCCAAAATAGCAATATCCTTAATCTGGTGTTCCAGCAGTTGCAGGCCTTGTTTAAATCTGTCTGTAACAGGGTATATTTTGTTCTGGGGTGAAATTCAATTGCCAAATTAGCAATACCCTGAATATAGTGTCCCAGCACTGGCTGGCAAATTATAATAGTGACCACCAAAACATATATTTTGTTCTGGGGTAAAATTCACTTGCCAAAATAGCAATAACCTGAATCTGGTGTCCCAGCACTGGCTGGCACAGTATAATAGTGTCAGTCAAAACATATATTTTCTTCTGGGTTGAAATTAAATGGCCAAAATAGCAGTACCCTGAATCTGGTGTTCCAGCAGTTGCAGGCCTAGTTTAAATCTGTCCGTAACAGGCTATATTTTGTTCAGGTGTTAAATTTCATTGCCAAAATAGCAATTCCCTGCATCTGGTGTCCCAGCACTGGCTGGCAAACTATAATAGTGTCCGCCAAAACATATATTTTGTTCTGGGGTAAAATTCACTTGCCAAAATAGCAATACCCTGAATCTGGTGTCCCAGCACTGGCTGGCAAAGTATAATAGTGTCCGCCAAAACATATATTTTGTTCTGGAGTGAAATTCAATTGCCAAAATAGCAATTCCCTGAATCTGGTGTCCCAGCACTGGCTGGCAAACTATAATAGTGTAAGCCGAAAACATATATTTTGTTCTGGGGTAAAATTTACTTGCCAAAATAGCAATACCCTGAATCTGGTGTCCCAGCACTGTCTGGCACAGTATAATAGTGTCAGTCAAAACATATATTTTGTTCTGGGTTGAAATTCAATTGCCAAAATAGCAATACCCTGAATCTGGTGATCCAACACTGGCTGGCAAACTACAATAGTGTCCGCCGAAAACATATATTTTGTTCTGGAGTAAAATTCACTTGCCAAAATAGCAATACCCTGAATCTGGTGTCTCAGCATTAGCTGGAACAGTATAATAGTGTCCGTCAAAACATATATTTTGTTCTGGGGTAAAATTCACTTGCCAAAATAGCAATACCCTGAATCTGGTGTCCCAGCAATGGCTGGCAAAGTATTTTAGTGTCCGCTGAAAACATATATTTTGTTCTGTGGTAAAATTCACTTGCCAAAATAGCAATACCCTGAATCTGGTGTCACAGCACTGGCTGGCAAAGTATAATAGTGTCCGCCAAAGATATATTTTGTTCTGGGGTAAAATTCAATTGGCAAAATAGCAATACCCTGAATCTGGTGTCCCAGCAATGGCTGGCAAAGTATAATAGTGTCCGCCAAAACATATATTTTGTTCTGGGGTAAAATTCACTTGCCAAAATAGCAATACCCTGAATCTCGTGTCCCAGCAATGGCTGGCAAAGTATAATAGTGTCCGCCAAAACATATATTTTGTTCTGGGGTGAAATTCAATAGCCAAAATAGCAATACCCTGAATCTGGTGTTCCAACAGTTGCAGGCCTAGTTTGAATCTGTCCGTAACAGGGTATATTTTGTTCTGGGGTGAAATTCAATTGCCAAAATAGCAATACCCTGAATCTGGTGTCCCAGCACTGGCTGGCAAACTATAATTGTGACCGCAAAAACATATATTTTGTTCTGGGGTGAAATTCAATTGCCAAAATAGCAATACCCTGAATCTGGTGTCCCAGCACTGGCAGGCAAAGTATAATAGTGTCCGCCAAAACTTATATTTTGTTCTGGGGTGAAATTCAATTGCCAAAATATCAATACCCAGAATCTGGTGTCCCAGCAATGGCTGGCAAAGTATAATAGTGTCCGCCAAAACATATATTTTGTTCTGGGGTGAAATTCAATTGCCAAAATAGCAATTCCCTGAATCTGGTGTCCCAGCACTGGCTGGCACAGTATAATAGTGTCAGTCAAAACATATATTTTGTTCTGGGTTGAAATTCAATTGCCAAAATAGCAATACCCTGAATCTGGTGTTCCAACACTGGTTGGCAAACTATAATAGTGTCCGCCGAAAACATTTATTTTGTTCTGGAGTAAAATTCACTTGCCAAAATAGCAATACCCTGAATCTGGTGTCTCAGCACTAGCTGGCACAGTATAATAGTGTCCGTCAAAACATATATTTTGTTCTGGGGTAAAATTCACTTGCAAAAATAGCAATACCCTGAATCTGGTGTCCCAGCAATGGCTGGCAAAGTATATTAGTGTTCGCTGAAAACATATATTTTGTTCTGGGGTAAAATTCACTTCCCAAAATAGCAATACCCTGAATCTGGTGTCCCAGCACTGGCTGGCAAAGTATAATAGTGTCCGCCAAAGATATATTTTGTTCTGGGGTAAAATTCAATTGCCAAAATAGCAATACCCTGAATCTGGTGTCCCAGCAATGGCTGGCAAAGTATAATAGTGTCTGCCAAAACATATATTTTGTTCTGGGGTAAAATTCACTTGCCAAAATAGCAATACCCTGAATCTCGTGTCCCAGCAATGGCTGGCAAAGTATAATAGTGTCCGCCAAAACATATATTTTGTTCTGGGGTGAAATTCAATAGCCAAAATAGCAATACCCTGAATCTGGTGTTCCAACAGTTGCAGGCCTAGTTTGAATCTGTCCGTAACAGGGTATATTTTGTTCTGGGGTGAAATTCAATTGCCAAAATAGCAATACCCTGAATCTGGTGTCCCAGCACTGGCTGGCAAACTATAATTGTGACCGCAAAAACATATATTTTGTTCTGAGGTAAAATTCGATTGCCAAAATAGCAATACCCTGAATCTGGTGTCCCAATACTTGCTTGCAAAGTATAATAGTGTCCGTCAAAACATATATTTTGTTCTGGGGTGAAATTCAATTGCCAAAATAGCAATACCCTTAATCTGGTGTCCCAGCACTGGCAGGCAAAGTATAATAGTGTCCGCCAAAACATAAATTTTGTTCTGGGGTGAAATTCAATTGCCAAAATATCAATACCCTGAATCTGGTGTTCCAACAGTTGCAGGCCTAGTTTGAATTTGTCCGTAACAGGGTATATTTTGTTCTGGGGTGAAATTTAATTGCCAAAATAGCAATATCCTTAATCTGGTGTTCCAGCAGTTGCAGGCCTTGTTTAAATCTGTCTGTAACAGGGTATATTTTGTTCTGGGGTGAAATTCAATTGCCAAAATAGCAATACCCTGAATATAGTGTCCCAGCACTGGCTGGCAAATTATAATAGTGACCGCCAAAACATATATTTTGTTCTGGGGTAAAATTCACTTGCCAAAATAGCAATAACCTGAATCTGGTGTCCCAGCACTGGCTGGCACAGTATAATAGTGTCAGTCAAAACATATATTTTCTTCTGGATTGAAATTAAATGGCCAAAATAATAGTACGCTGAATCTGGTGTTCCAGCAGTTGCAGGCCTAGTTTAAATCTGTCCGTAACAGGCTATATTTTGTTCTGATGTTAATTTTCATTGCCAAAATATCAATTCCCTGAATCTGGTGTCCCAGCACTGGATGGCAAACTATAATAGTGTCCGCCGAAAACATATATTTTGTTCTGGGGTAAAATTCACTTGCCAAAATAGCAATACCCTGAATCTGGTGTCCCAGCACTGGCTGGCAAAGTATAATAGTGTCCGCCAAAACATATATTTTGTTCTGGAGTGAAATTCAATTGCCAAAATAGCAATTCCCTGAATCTGGTGTCCCAGCACTGGCTGGCAAACTATAATAGTGTCCGCTGAAAACATATATTTTGTTCTGGGGTAAAATTCACTTGCCAAAATAGCAATACCCTGAATCTGGTGTCCCAGCACTGGCTAGCAAAGTAGAATAGTGTCCACCAAAACATATATTTTGTTCTGGAGTTAAATTCAATTGCCAAAATAGCAATACCCTGAATCTGGTGTCCCAGCAATGGCTGGCAAAGTATAATAGTGTCCGCTAAAACATATATTTTGTTCTGGGGTGAAATTCAATTGCCAAAATAGCAATACCCTGAATCTGGTGTCCCAGCACTGGCTGGCAAAGTATAATAGTGTCCGCCAAAACTTATATTTTGTTCTGGGGTAAAATTCACTTGCCAAAATAGCAATACCCTGAATCTGGTGTCCCAGCACTGGCTGGCACAGTATAATAGTGTCAGTCAAAACATATATTTTGTTCTGGGTTGAAATTCAATTGCCAAAATAGCAATACCCTGAATCTGGTGTTCCAACACTTGCTGGCAAACTATAATAGTGTCCGCCGAAAACATATATTTTGTTCTGGAGTAAAATTCACTTGCCAAAATAGCAATACCCTGAATCTGGTGTCTCAGCACTAGCTGGTACAGTATAATAGTGTCCGTCAAAACATATATTTTGTTCTGGGGTAAAATTCACTTGCAAAAATAGCAATACCCTGAATCTGGTGTCCCAGCAATGGCTGGCAAAGTATATTAGTGTCCGCTGAAAACATATATTTTGTTCTGGGGTAAAATTCACTTCCCAAAATAGCAATACACTGAATCTGGTGTCCCAGCACTGGCTGGCAAAGTATAATAGTGTCCGCCAAAGATATATTTTGTTCTGCGGTAAAATTCAATTGCCAAAATAGCAATACCCTGAATCTGGTGTCCCAGCAATGGCTGGCAAAGTATAATAGTGTCTGCCAAAACATATATTTTGTTCTGGGGTAAAATTCACTTGCCAAAATAGCAATACCCTGAATCTCGTGTCCCAGCAATGGCTGGCAAAGTATAATAGTGTCCGCCAAAACATATATTTTGTTCTGGGGTGAAATTCAATAGCCAAAATAGCAATACCCTGAATCTGGTGTTCCAACAGTTGCAGGCCTAGTTTGAATCTGTCCGTAACAGGGTATATTTTGTTCTGGGGTGAAATTCAATTGCCAAAATAGCAATACCCTGAATCTGGTGTCCCAGCACTGGCTGGCAAACTATAATTGTGACCGCAAAAACATATATTTTGTTCTGAGGTAAAATTTGATTGCCAAAATAGCAATACCCTGAATCTGGTGTCCCAATACTTGCTTGCAAAGTATAATAGTGTCCGCAAAAACATATATTTTGTTCTGGGGTGAAATTCAATTTGCAAAATAGCAATACCCTTAATCTGGTGTCCAAGCACTGGCAGGCAAAGTATAATAATGTCCGCCAAAACTTAAATTTTGTTCTGGGGTGAAATTCAATTGCCAAAATATCAATACCCTGAATCTGGTGTTCCAACAGTTGCAGGCCTAGTTTCAATTTGTCCGTAACAGGGTATATTTTGTTCTGGGGTGAAATTCAATTGCCAAAATAGCAATATCCTTAATCTGGTGTTCCAGCAGTTGCAGGCCTTGTTTAAATCTGTCTGTAACAGGGTATATTTTGTTCTGGGGTGAAATTCAATTGCCAAAATAGCAATACCCTGAATCTGGTGTTCCAACAGTTGCAGGCCTAGTTTCAGTTTGTCCGTAACAGGGTATATTTTGTTCTGGGGTGAAATTTAATTGCCAAAATAGCATTATCCTTAATCTGGTGTTCCAGCAGTTGCAGGCCTTGTTTAAATCTGTCTGTAACAGGGTATATTTTGTTCTGGGGTGAAATTCAATTGCCAAAATAGCAATACCCTTAATCTGGTGTCCCAGCACTGGCAGGCAAAGTATAATAGTGTCCGCCAAAACATAAATTTTGTTCTGGGGTGAAATTCAATTGCCAAAATATCAATACCCTGAATCTGGTGTTCCAACAGTTGCAGGCCTAGTTTGAATTTGTCCGTAACAGGGTATATTTTGTTCTGGGGTAAAATTTAATTGCCAAAATAGCAATATCCTTAATCTGGTGTTCCAGCAGTTGCAGGCCTTGTTTAAATCTGTCTGTAACAGGGTATATTTTGTTCTGGGGTGAAATTCAATTGCCAAAATAGCAATACCCTGAATCTGGTGTCCCAGCACTGGCTGTCAAACTATAATTGTGACCGCAAAAACATATATTTTGTTCTGAGGTAAAATTCGATTGCCAAAATAGCAATACCCTGAATCTGGTGTCCCAATACTTGCTTGCAAAGTATAATAGTGTCCGCAAAAACATATATTTTGTTCTGGGGTGAAATTCAATTGCCAAAATAGCAATACCCTTAATCTGG
>JAKVIS010005194.1:0-12495 GCA_033119425.1 Bufotes viridis | reverse complement strand
GACATGAAAATTAGACATGTACACATGCCTGAGGAGCTACTGGCAATGTTGCGGCCACTGCTTTCCAGGCAGAAAAGTGACTAAACTCATTGCAGCTTGAACCCTAGTTTGTGGCCGGAGAATTCACGACATTAAATACAGCAGCGTGGGGACCATTTTGAGGCCAAGGCATGTCATCAGGCCTTTTGTTGGTCAAACGTATCCCCACTGTCAGTCCCTTCGGGATCCATGCCTCATTCATCTTCATGAAGAGTGAGGTAATCAACACTTTTTGACCGAGGCGACTTCTGCTTGTCAGTGACAATGCCTCCTGCTGCACTGAAGGTCCTTTCTGACAGGACACTTGAAGCAGGGCAGGCCAGAAGTTCTATCGCAAACTGGGATAGCTCAGGCCACAGGTCAAGCCTGCACCCAGTAGTGAAGGGTTCATCGCTCCTCAGAGTGTCGATATCTGCTGTTAAGGCGAGGTAGTCTGCTACCTGTCGGTTAGTCGTTCTCTAAGGCTGGATCCCGAAGGGACTGTGGCGATGAGTAGGACTGAAAAGCTCCGCATGTCCTCCATCAACAACACATCTGTAAATCGTCCAGTCCTTGCTGCCGTGGTAGGAGGAGGATTACATTCACCTCTTCCTAGTTAGATTCCCGTTGTGCTGTGACATCCCCTTATAAGCTGTGTAAAGCATATTTTTTAGTTTGGTTTTGAACTGCTGCATCCTTTCGACTTTTGGTAATTTGGTAACATTTCTGCCACTTTCTGCTTATACCGGGGTCTAGTAGCGTGCTGCCCAGTACAGGTCGTTCTCCTTCATCCTTTTTATATGAGGGTCCCTCAACAGACATGACAGCATGAAAGACCCCATTTGCACAAGGTTGGATGCAGAGCTACTCATTTCCCGTTCCTCGTCCTCACTGATGTCATTGACGGTCTGTTTCTTCCCCCAGCCACGCATGCAACACCATGGGTCCCAGATAGGTGACAACAACGAGGCACCCTGGGGTGCCTGCTGTGGTTGGTCTTCCTCTCTCCTCAAAGCCACATTCCTCCTCTGACTCCTCTTCCCTCATACTCCTCTTCCAGCGTTGCTGCAGGTCCGGCAAGCGATGATGACAAGGCTGTTTCTGGTGGTGATGGTGACCCACAACTCTTCCTCTTCCTCTTCACGCTCATCTACAGCCTGATCCAGCACTCTTCACAGGGCATGCTCCAGGAAGAAAACAAATGGGATGAGGTCGCTGATGGTGCCTTGATGCGACTGATTAGGTTTATCACCTCCTCAAAAGGACGCATGAGCCTACAGGCATTGGCGCATGAGCGTCCAGTAACATGGCACCATCAGCCACCTCATCCCATTTGTTTTCTTCCTGAGCGTGCCCTGCGAAGAGTGCTGGATCAGGCTGTAGATGAGCGTGAAGAGGAAGAGTTGTGGTCACCATCACCACCAGAAACAGCTCTTGTCATCATCGCTGGCCGCACCTGCGGCAATGCTGGAAGAGGAGTATCTGTAACGCACCAAATTGATCAGTTAGGATCTCAACTGCGGTGTCCTTTGACATCACTTCTGTCACACTGATTGAGTGTTGGTGGTGTCTTTGCGGCTGCTCAGTGTGTACCCCAGTTGGCTCCCTCAGTCTTAAGCGGAGAGTATGGGGTTAACAAAATCATGTACCGCGGTACTAAAGATAGAGTGTAAAACTAATAGTGAGGAAAGTTTGTTTTAGGAATGAGAGTTCAGATTAAAGTTCATGTGAATAACAGATCATGGCAACGTTCAGGAATCCCAGGCCTGCAGTACTAATAACCACTCAGCGCGAGTCCCTTCCCTTTCAGTGAGCAATGTCAGTGAAACAAAATGACAGGCTTGATACTTGCTGTTGGAAGTCCTGCAGGGATCCTGCAGTGGTGGAGCCGGGCAAGGTAGGTGAGGTTTTCTCTCCCTGGAGGTTCAGAGTTGCAGGTAGTTAGGATCTTGAGTTCCTCGTGGGTGAATGGGAGCAGGCAGGGTGCGCACTTCATTAGTGGAACCCCCTGTGCAGCACCACGAGCTCCTATTTATTGACCAGAGATGTGGGTGGGGCGGAGCCACCTTAGACGGCACCAGCGGCCACTGCTTCCAGCCTGGGAGGCAAACAGTGATTCGTTTGTCATGGATTTACACAGGGCCTGTGATCCAGGCTGGAGGCGCAGGCCACCGTGATCCTTACAGTATGAGGAGTCAGAGGAGGAAATGTGGCTTTGAGGAGGGGGAGGGGAAGACCAACTGCAGCAGGCACCCCAGGGTGCCTGGGCGTGTTGTCACCTATCTGGGACCCGTGGTGTTGTATGTGGCTGGGGGGAAGAACAGACAGTCAATGTGTAGTGTCACGGGAGCTGTAATGCCGTCACACCACAGAAGGGTCGCGTAGAGCGGTCGTTCCCCTCAGTTTTGAGGAGATTGGTGTAATACAGCTTCATGTAATGCAATACTGTGTATTTCCCCTGTCTCTGTGAAATTTGCCCATGTGCAGGCCTGCTAGGGGGTGTCATTCCAGCTCTAAGTCACTAGAGGGAGCTAGGGAGCCCTAGTTTATATAAGGCCCAGTCAGGGAAGAAAAAGGCAGATTAGACTGTGTCTAGAGTTAAGTGCAGGCCGCTTTGAGCCTGTGAAGTCCCAGCTCGGGCCTTGAGCCTGTGTAGGCAAGGCCCAGGCCTTAGCACGCTGAAAGTCAGCCCAGGCCCCATCGCCTGTGGGGGTCCAGCCTTAGGAAGATTCCCGCCCTAGGAGGAGCAGTCCAGACCCTAGTTGCTAGTGGAGAAGTGTTGCCTCCCCAGTCAAGCTGCAAGTAGGACCAAGTATCCCTGAGAGAGAGGACAGATTGCCATGAAGTGTTGCTGCATTAAGAGTGCGATTAAAGCCCGATCTTAAGAGGCCTGTCTTGAGGATGGCCCTAGGGACTGTGTGGATTACTAACTTGAACCACTTTTTATGACTGTACTGTAACGTGTGGCAGACGTCCTGGAGCTGTACTTGATAACTGTTCCACTGTTTGCAACTACGTTCAGTAAAGTTATCCCGCGTTATTTAACCCCTTATAGGACCGAGGTTTTGGGATTTTTGCGTTTTTGTTTTGCGCTCCCTGCCTTCCAAAAGCCATAACATTTTTATATTTCGCTCACATAGCCATATGACGGCTTATTTTTCGCAGGACAAGTTGTACTTTTAACGCTACCATTTATTTTTGCATGTGATGTAGTGGGAAACGGGAAAAAATTCCAAATGGGGTGAAATTGCAAAAAAAGCAATTTCACCACAGTTTTACGGGTTTTAAATTACAACGTTCGATTTGCGATAAAACTGACTGGTTAATTTTATTCTTCAGGTCAGTACGAATCCGGCAATACCTAATATGTATAGTTTTTCTTGCGTTTTGATAGTGAAAAAAAATTAAAAGTGGGAATTTTTTATTTTATTTTTTGTCGCCATGTTTTGACCCTATAACTTTTTGTAATTATGCGTACGGAGCAGTGTAGGGGCTCATTTTTGCAGGGCAATCTGAACTTTTAATTGATACCATTATGGGGTGCGTATGATGTTTTGATCACTTTTTATTCATTTTTTTAGGAAATGAGCGTCCAAAATGGCGAATTAGCCATTTGGACGCTTTCTTTCCGTTTTATGTTTACCGTATGGTGAATATTTTTTAATATTATTATAGTATGGGCGTTTCGCACATTGCGACACCATTATGTGTAATTTTTTATTTTTTATTTATTTTATTTTCATTTTGGGGAAAGGGGTGATTTGAATTTTTATATTTTTTATTTAATTTTTATTTTTAAACTTTTTTTTTTTTACCACTTTCTTATAGTTCCCATAGGGAACTATAAGATGCAATCATCAGATTGCTATTCTCATATATTCCAATGCAATAGCATTGGAATATATGAAAAATATACATATTTCCTATGGAGCCTATTACAGTCATAGGCTCCATAGGAATACTATGTAGTAACCTAGGTTTCATTCACAGAAACCTAGGGTACTACATCATGCTCCGGCTCCCCCTTGTGGCCATCAGGGGCCGAGCACAGCCGAAGTGAAACTTTCGGTTTTGCGTGATCAGATGCCGTGGTCAGGATTGACCACGGCATCTGAGGTTAAATGTCCGCGATCGGCATCGCTGCCGGTCGCGGACATGAGCTGCAGTGTCAGCTTGATGAATCAAGCGTTTACCCGCAGCTCGTAATGCGGACGAAGAGGCGTACATATGCGCCCTAGTCCTATAAGGGTCAAAGATACAGAGACTCCTCAATTATTCCACCTATCACTACACGGTGTGCCACCGTTCAATTGGCACGATCACGACATTCATCACCTGCCTGTTCCAGTGCTGACCCGATTAAAGGCGACAGACGGTCCCAGGTTAGTGGGTTGCCCTGCACTACAAAGCCCAGCATACCTAAAACCTACACTACTGACCCCCTGGGACACTGCAAATGACATCAGTGAGGACGAGAACGGGAAATGAGTAGCTCTGCATCAACCTTGTGCAAATGGGGTCTTTCATGCTGTCATGTCTGTTGAGGGACCCTCGTATAAAAAGGATGAAGGAGAAACGACCTGTACTGGGTGGCCACGCCACTAGACCCCAGGTAAAAGCAGAAAATGGCAGAAATGTTACCAAATTACCGAAAGTCGGAAAGGATGCAGCAGTTCAAAACCAAACTAAAAAATATGCTTTACACAGCTTATAAGGGGAATGTCACAGCACAACGGGAATCTAACTAGGGAAGAGGTGAATGTAATCCTCCTCCTACCACGGCGGCAAGGACTGGACGATTTACAGATGTGTTGCTGATGGAGGACATGCAGAGCTTTTTCAGTCCTACACATCGCCACAGCCCTTCGGGATCCAGCCTTAGAGAACGACTCGACCGACAGGTAGCCAGACTACCTCGCCTTAACAGCAGATATTGACACTCTGAGGAGCGATGAACCCCTTCACTACTGGGTATGCAGGCTTGACCTGTGGCCTGAGCTATCCCAGTTTGCGATAGAACTTCTGGCCTACCCTGCTTCAAGTGTCCTGTCAGAAAGGACCTTCAGTGCAGCAGGAGGCATTGTCACTGACAACAGAAGTCGCCTCGGTCAAAAAAGTGTTGATTACCTCACCTTCATAAAGATGAATGAGGCATGGATCCCGAAGGGACTGACAGTGGGGGATACGTTTGACTAACAAAAGGCCTGATGACATGCCTTGGCCTCAAAATGGTCCCCACGCTGCTGTATTTAATGTCTGCATAACGGGTGACTTTCGTGAATTCTCCGCCACCAACTAGGGTTCAAGCCGCAATGTTTTAGTCACTTTTCTGCCTGGAAAACATCAATTTTTCCGGACGCTTCTACAACAGCAGCTGCAACAATGCCATTATTTTTCAGGCATGTGTACATGCCTAATTTTTCTGTCCTATGGTGCAGCACTGTGGCTGCAAAAACAAAACAAAAGGCAAATACAAGTGTCAATTCCCCTTCGTGATCGTTACCTTGTTGTGGTGAAGGGACAATGAAGCAATGATTACCTCTATGAGTGTGTTGGCAATGTTGCCACACCCCAGATTATAAGGCCATTGCTTCATTATGGTCAGACCAAAAGCGATCGGCTGGATAATATTTCATAGAAAAAACATTAATTTACCTTTTTTTTTTTTTTTTTAAGTTGTACGGGTTTTTAATACATAAAATAAAAAATCATAATAAAGTCTCTTAATAGTTTATTAGAAATAATGCAGACAATTTAAAAAATCCCCATCAATTCCAATACAAAGCAAGTACAGAGCTCAGAACTAAATTATTTCATGATGTCGTAATGGTTCGTTAATTCGACAATGGTTAATCAGTTCGACACACGTCCCCGGATAGGGTACGTAACAGGGATTAAACTGATAGGAATAGTACTAGTTAAGACACCACTCATATAGGGTGTCACAGCACATTGCTCTGTGCACGCGCTGTGCCCCAATTTGGGAGTAAGAGGACCAACCAAGGTGCTTTTTCCATCTCCCGGTTCCTAAAATCAATTCAGTTTGGTGTATGAGAGTTTGGTCTGTCACTGTGAAGGCAGTCGAAGGTACCCGGCCTAAATTTGTTTTCACAAAAGGCAATCCCTGATATGGGACATAACAGGGATTAAACTGATAGGAATAGTACTAGTTAAGACACCACTCATATCGGGTGTGACAGTAAATTGCACGGCGCAGACGCAGTGACCGTGGATTAAAACAACGTTTTTTATAATCATCTCCCCGTTCGAAAAATCAATTCAATAAATGGACCCCAGATTGGGGACGTAACAGGGATTAAACTGATAAGAATAGTACTAGTTAACATACCAATCATACCGTGTGGGAGAGTACATTGCACAGTACACGCGCAGTGCCCCAAATTGGAAGTAACTAGAAGGAAGCACAGAGATAAATCACATTTCTACAAGGAGTTTGTCAACTTTTGACAACTGTTTGCGGTTGTCTAAAATCCATTCAATACACGTCCTGATAGGGGACGTAACAGGGAATAAACTGATGAGAATAGTACTACAGAAAATACCACTCATATCGGGTGTGACAGTAAATTGCACGGCGCAGACGCAGTGACCGTAGATTAAAACAAAGGGGAAGGAGCCAGCTTTTTTTTAACCATCTCCCCGTTCGAAAAATCAATTTAATAAATGGACCCCAGACTGGGGACGTAACAGAGATTAAACTGATGACAAGAGAACTACAGAAAAACACTCATATCGGGTGTGAGAGTAAATTGCACGGCGCAGACGCAGTGACCGAGGATTAAAACAAAGGGGAGGGAGCCAGCGTTTTTTTAACCATCTCCCCGTTCGAAAAATCAATTCAATTCACCTTTCGGGGACCCTTGGTGTTGTACGTGGCTGGGTGGAGAAAGAAACCTTCAATGATATCACCGGGACATGGCTAGCTTGGTATCCAACCTTGTGCAAATGGGGAGTTTGCGGTTGTGCAAATGGACTGTTTGCGGTTGTTTGCGGTGCATTAAAAGGGGAGTTTGGTCTGCCAATGTCTGTGAAGCGGGCGTAACCCTTACACTACCTGATCGATACAACATCATACCTGATGGTATACACACACTGGATGTTTTAAGGCATGTTATTCCAAACAATTTAGGAATGTTAGTTGATTTATGCCCTTTATGGATTAAAACCCGACTCTGCAACCACTACGTAATTTTCCATGGGAGTTTTGCCATGGATCCCCCTCCGGCATGCCACAGTCCAGGTGTTAGTCCCCTTGAAACAACTTTTTCATCACTATTGTGGCCAGAAAGAGTCCCTGTGGGTTTTAAAATTCACCTGCCTATTGAAGTCTATGGTGGTTCGCTAGTTCACGAACATTTGCGGAGGTTCGCGTTACGCTGTTCGCGAACATCACTACTCACGATCTCTCATATAAAGTACATCCATTCATCCTTGTTTTGGGGTTAAATTAGCCCTGACACTACTGCTATTTTACCCTTACTGTTCTTCAGTACAGTATGTCTGACAGACAGATAACAGGCCCTTCTATAGGGAGCGGGAAGTGGCCAAATGTTTCTGGAGCTGGCATAAGTAGCAGCAGAAGAAAGGGTTGGTGGTAGCAGTAGTAGCAGCGACAAGCCAGAGCTTCCAGTGTCATCTAGCGGTCGTGTTTTGACCAGCAACTAAGCTGTCCTTAAATGGTTGACTTGGTCTTCAAAATCATCTCAATTGGACATCTCCAGCCAGGAGTCGGTGAGTTCCTCTAACACCAAACTTAGTTAACATGGCCCAGGAACAAGCTCTGTGGCCCCACCTGTCCCTGAACCTGCCGCTTTCATTTTCTGTACCTACTGCTCGAGAAGTATTGTATGTCATTGTCTTGGCTTCCTCTTCAGTGAGGACGAGCTTCTACAGGACAGTCAGCAGTTACTACCAAGACAAGATATGGAGGACAGATCCGCTGCTTCCTCTGGTAGAGCAAGCAAGCGAGGTTGAGAGTCTGCTGGGAGCTGGTGTTCGAGCGGTCAGGCATGCGGCCGTGGACTGATGAGGGTGAGATCAGTGACATGTACTGGATGATGATGTAGACGATCGCATGGGGGAGCCGGGGTGAAGAAGGGGCTTGATCCTCATAATAAGGGGATGAGGGTGGCAGTTTGCGCATGAGGGCAGCGGCTGAGCCAGCAGGGTCATAGCATGGCCATGAGTAAGCAGGGTGGCATCAGTTTGAGTCTGGAGCCAAACGTGCCCGTGATAAACCACCTGTTATTCTGAGGTCTACTTGTCCGGAAAGAACTAGGGGGTGCACGGGGTTCTGCAGATGCTTAGCAGCAGCAGGCAGTAAGCGCTGAGCGGTGGGATGAGAATTGTCATACTCGCCGATGTGGGAATTTTTCATCAAGCCGGGAGATGTGTTTCTTTCCCATCATCTAATGGTCCTGATACTCCTGCTCCTTGTTGCTTATTTCGTCACCCATCAATCACCGAGGCGATTGCAAAAAAGACAACAGTATGCATCCTCTCATCCAGCACTGCCTTAGAAGCGAACATGCTCCTGGCCGAGTTGTTGCTACTGGTCCTTCCATTTCCATGTGGTTGACTCCCAAGCCATCATAACAAGTCCCAAACCATGTATTGCTTCTCCAAAAAGCCTCCTACCAGCCATGCACATATGTTGAACAGAAGGTGGGCGGTTCTGGAAAGAGCCTGCCGGTGTCTTCTAAAGTTCACAGCAGCACTAACCGCGTGGAGCTGTAACTACGGTCCAGGACAATATATGTCCTTTATAGTCCACTGGATAAATCTGGTTCCTGCCCAGCCACCAGCAACTTGACTAGGTGATGCCACTGCCACCTCTGCATTCTCAAGCTGTGAGTCCAGCGCCAATGTCCTTCCTGCCTCCTCATCTTCCCACCTTGTCTTCAGCCTCAACTGCAGGCACATTTCGGAGTGCTCTTCAGGATGCCTGCCACCTATGCAGAGCACGGCGGTGTCACACTGTTCTTTACCTGGTTTTGCACCGGGAGGAACTGCTGTGCACCCATCAAGATGATATTGAATCCTGGCTATCTCCTCGCCAACCTGCAAATCGGAGCCATAGTCAATGACAACAGGAAGAATATCATGTCAACGCTGTGTCAGGGAGGGCTGATCCATGCGCCCTGCATGGCGCATATCTGTAATCTGGTTGTAAATTGGTTCCTGAAGTCGTTCACCCATCTGCAAGACATCCTGAACATGGCCAGGAAACTGCATGCCCTTCAGCCATTCTTACCCTGCAAAACAAGCCTCCTTGATCTGCAAAGGCAGAATAGTATTCCCTAACATCGCCTGATATGCAATGTTTTCACCCGTTGGAACTCCACCCTCCACATGTTGGACCGATTCTATATGAGTAGATGAAGGCTATAAACAATTTCTTGATGATGCAGGTGAACAGGACCACTCCCCTGTGTTACTTCAATGTTAGCCAGTGGCAGCTCATGCTGAAACACCTGCCGTTAGCTTTGGCCCTTTGAGGAGGCAACTTTGTTTGTCTGTCGCCAGGGTACAGGATGAACAATGTCATTTTCACTCCTTCACGATCCTGGAGCAGATGCAGATATATCTGTCTGGCACCACAGGACAGGAGACATGGCGCCTACACCTCACGGACACACAGAGCCCTGTGGGAGGCTGAACTGGAGGAGGAGGATATTCAGGCAGAAAAAAATGTATGCAGAAATTTGTGCTTTTTCTCCACATGTTGGATCGATTATATGAGCAGAGGAAGGCCGAAAACTATTTCTTTGATGATGTAGGTAGCCAGTGGCAGCTTATGCTTTGGTGACAGCTCCTTGCTCATTGCTGAGGCCCCCTGAGAAGCCACTTTGTTTGTCAGATGCCAGGACTACTGGATGAAGAAGTCATTCCACTTCTTCATGTCCTGGAGCGAGATCACGGATTAATCTGTCTGGTCACGGTACAGGAGACACTGCGCCTATATCTCATGGCCACCTGGGTCCTGTGGGGGCTGAACTGGAGGAGGAGGACATTCACGCTTTGCAAGCAATGTATTTCCAGAAATTGGCGGTTTTCTGCCCAATTGACATGAGAGGAGTAGGAGGGAGCTAGGAAGCGTGTGAAACACGCAAGCCATGGCAGATGACCTCACACGCTGTGGCAGTATGCAGTGGAGATAGAGGCAGGGAGTCCCTCCAGGAGTCTACTTTCGCAAATGGCCAAATGCATGAAGAAGTTGCTACATAGTTACAGCCATATTATAACCATTTGGCAGAGGGATGATTACTGGCTCTCCACCATGTTAGACCCTCGCTTCCCACTCCAAAATAGGGGGCCTTTTTCCCACCTCCTGGAACTGTCGAGAAATCTATGTAGTGACCAGTTGGCCGCTGCTTGTGTGCGCCAATGCCAGTGCACCGTGTCACCCCACATCCATGATTCCCTGGACTGCTGGGCAGCCAAGCCTGATTTAGGGGCGGCAACTGGCCGAGGTTGCCCTGGACAAGCTTTCCTGCCTCACCGGTAGTGTAGCATCAGGCTGGATGTTTAGTGCAGCGGGGGCATAGTTACCCAAGGAGAGCTCAGCCTTTTTACCCAAAATGTGGAGAGACTAACCTTTGTAAAGATGGAATCAGACGTTTATCAATGGGATTTCCCACATGCCAGTGCCTGATGCATCAGACTTTGTGAAAAATGGCCCATTTCTTCTGCCCACCTGCTTTTGACACTATTCTGATGCTGGCACTCGCCTGGTGCCACACACACCTGCTGCCGCTGCTCTCTACCGCCAATCACCATCTTGTGCTGTTACTGGCACTGCTTTTTCCCGCGAGATCCACACTCTGTGACTGGGCCACTGTGGTGACTCCTCATGTGGTTGCCATCTCCCACCACACTGTAACTGGGCCACTGTGTTGACTGCTCATGCGGTTGCCACCTTCCCAATACGTGACTGGGCCATTATGTTGACTCCCTCATGCAGTTGCCACTTCACCACTTTTGACCCTGGACCATTGTGTTGACTCCTCATGTGGTTGCCACCCTCCTAACTCTGCCACAGGGCCACTGTTTTGACTCCTCTCATAGGTTTGCCACCCTCCCCATACTGTAACTGGGCCACATTGTTGACTCCTCATGCAGTTTGCCAACTCACCACTCTCTGTGACTGGGCTGTTGTGTTGACTCCTCCTGCGGTTTCCACCTCCCGCTCTGTGGCTGGGCCACTATGTTTTACTTCTCATGCGGTTGCCACCCCTCACCACTCTGTGACTGGGCCCATTGTGCTGGATCCTCATGTGAAGAGAATCCAGCAGAGACCTGTGAATTTTAATGTCTCCAGAATGTTCTCCTGAGGGTTCTGGTTTTAAAAGTGATATAGCCAGATATTTAGCATATTAGATATTTGCATATATGTAATAAAAATTAAGCCTATCATTCTTCTTGCTTCAGTACTATGCATGCAGATAAATTATGAATGTAGACAATAAGTCACATGGCTCACGTTGCAGACCTTTGTGAATTCAACCAAAAGGCAAAAGGTACACAATGAACTTTCCCCTTTCTTCCATTTACAGAAAAACCCTTATCATGCCATAAAGTCTCAACAGTGTCCAGAGTCAAAACAATAGAAACTTTACCCATGAAGAAATATCAAACAACTGCTATTCTCATACTGTCGCTAAAAAAAAAATCTGTAAATTGCAGTTACACTTTAAAATTAAAATGTTTTCACCCTATACAGAATTTTAATTGTTAGATTGCATTCTAGATCACTGTTCTCTTTAATTTTCCAGCTTTGGAAAGGTGCACAATCGGTGTGAATAGAAATAATTACAAACCTGAATGCCACAATATGCACTGGCTGTACTCTCCATTAAATACGCAGAGTACTCACAAGAACCCGTAAATGTGTTCCAGTATACACATGGTAACAATCGCCTGCACTCAGCTACATGTTGTCACAATGAGGAAAAATGTAGCAGCCGCAGGATTGTGAAGACTGGAATTAGTCAGTACATTGGGCTAACATTTTACACTTGGGAATAGTGCCATTGGTCCATTAATGTTCATTGCCATGACTGGAATGTAGATCTCTTGAAAGACTAAACTAAGCATTAAAGATTTATGTGCATGATTGTGACATATGTTTGGGTGTGAAGGAGGTCAATATGGGTTTTGATGGGTGCACATCAAATACAACAAATAGTGGGCAGAGAATATATTTAGCTCATGAACACTTGTGGCACTTTAAAAGCAAATTGTCCCACAAAGAAACTTGATGCTGGTGAACATTATATTACCTCTTACTGGATTAGCAGGATATATATATCAGTAAGACGATTATTACATAGGGAAATTTAGGCAATAAAAATTTATGTGAAAGTTTCAGTAGTAGTTTGCAAGTATTACATGCAGACAGAGATGTGAGCTTTTGTAATGTGCAAGATTAGTATTCAAGTGTGAATAACATAGCTT